>PVKM010011339.1:0-33421 GCA_004027735.1 Carollia perspicillata
AAAAAAAAAAGAGAGGACCCAAATAAACAAAATCAGAAATGAAAGAGAAGAAATTAAAACAGCTACCACAGAAACACAAAGGATTGAAAGAATATACTACAAGTAACTATATGTCAATAAATTTGAAAATCTGGATGAAATGGACAAATTTCTAGAAAAATATAATCTCAAATTGAATGAAGAAGCAGAATTCTTGACCATAATGATAACACCTGGTAAGATCAAAGCTGTTATGAAAAAACCCTGGCACACAAAACCCATGGAACACACAGTTTCATAGGAGAATTTTACAAAGCATTTAAGGAAGAGCTAACATCTATCCTTCTCAGACTATTCAAAAAAATCCAAGAGAAGGGTAGACTACCAAACTTATTTTATGATGCCAGCATCATCCTCATCCCAAAACCAGATAAAGACACAACAAAGAAAGAAAACTACAGGCCAATATTACTGATGAACATAGATGCTAAAATCCTCAACAAAATATTGGTAAACTGTGTCCAGCAATACATTAAAAATGTCATACAACATAATCAAGTTGGATTCAACCCAGGGATACAAGGATGGTTCAATATTCATGAATCAATAAACATAATACATCACATAAACAAAAGGAAAGACAAAAGTCACATGATCATATCAATAAATGTGGAAAAGCATTTGATGAGATACAGCACACATTTATGATAAAAACACTAAGCAAAGTGGTAGTAGAGGGAACATTCCTCAACATAACAAAGGCCATATACGGGAAACCTACAGCCAACATCATACTCAATGGGCAAAAACTAAAAGTTTTCCCACTAAGATCAGGAAAAAGACAAGAGTGTCCACTTTAACCACTTCTCTTCAACATAGTATTGGAACTCCTAGCTGATCAGAAAAGAAGAAGAAATAAAAGGCATACAAACTGGAAATGAGGAAGCAAAACTGGCATTGTTTGCAGATGACATGATAGTGTACAGAGAAAACCCTATAGACTCCACCAAAAAACTACTCAACCTAATAAGTGAATTTGGCAAAATTATGGGATACAAAGTCAGTATTTAGAAATCAAAGGCATTTTTGTATACCAACAATGAAATATCAGAAACAGGAACTAGGAAAAAATCCCATTTGCTATAGCAACAACAAAAATAATGTATATAGTAAAACACCTAATCAAAGAGATAAAAGACCTGTACTCAGATAACTACACGACACTGAAAAAAGCAATTAAGAAAGACTCAAATAAATGAAAGCATGTACCGTGTTCATAAATTGGAAGAACTAACATCATCAAAATGTCCATACTACCCAAATCAATTTATAGTTCAATGCAAACCCTATCAAAATACCAATGACATATTTCACAGATATAGAACAAACATTTCAAAAATTTATAAGGAATAATAAATCACCCCAACTAGCTGTAGTAATTCTGAGAAAAAAGAACAAAGTAGGAGAGATCACAGTACTTGATACCAAACTATATTGCAAGGCCACAACAATCAAAGCAATCTGGTATTGGCATAAGAACAGACACATAGCTCAGAAATCCACTCAAACCTCTATGGTCAATTAATATTTGATAAAGGGGTCAGGAGAAAAATGCAGTAAAAATAGCCTTTTCAGCAAATGGCATTGGGAGATCTGGATAGCTATAAGCAAAAAAAATGAAACTCAATCACCAGCTTGTACCATATACAGAAAATAAACTTGAGATAGATTAAAGACTTAAATATATGTCACAACACTGGAAAAGTCCTAGAGGAGAACATAAGGATCAAAATCTCAGATATTCCATGCAGTAATATTTTCACTGATAAGTCCCCTAGAGCAAGGGACATAAAGGAAAGAATTAAAAAATGGCATCTCATCAAAATAAGGTTTCTGTATGGCTAGAGAAAGCATCAGCAAAATGAACAGGGAACCATCTGTATGGGAAAATATATTGGCAAATGATACCTTAGACAAGGGTTTGATCTCCAAAATATATAAAAAGCTCACATGACTCTATACCAGGAAGACAAACAATCCAATTAAAAAATGGGAAAAGGACCTGAACCTGTGCTCAGCACTACTAACCATCAGAGAGATGCAAATTAAAACCACAATGAGATACCACTTCACACTGGTCAGAATGGCCATCATAAAAAATCTACAAACAACAAGTGTTGGAAAGGATGTGGAGTGAAAGGGAACCCTAGTGCACCATTGGTTGGAAATGCAGACTGGTGTATCCACTGTGGAAAACAGTATGGAAATTCCTCAAAACTAAAAATGGAATTGTCTTTGTAGGTGGCAATTCCACTGCTGGGATTATATCCTAAGAATCCTGAAACACCAATCCAAAAGAACCTATGCATCCCTATGTTCATAGCAGCTTAATTTACAGTAGCCAAGTGCTGGAAGCAACCTAAGTGCCCATCAGCAAATGATTGGATAAAAAAACTATGGTACATTTACACAATGGAATACTATGCAGCAGAAAGAAGAAGGAGCTCCTATCCTTGTGACAGCATGGATGGAACTGGAGAGCATTGTGCTAAGTGAAATAAGCCAAGTGGTGAGGGACAAATGCCATACGATCTCACCTTTAACTGGAACCTAATCAACAGAACAAACAAGCAAGCAAAATATAGCCAGAGACACTGAAATTAAGAATAATCTGGCAGTAACCAGAGGGGAGGTAGGAGATGATTATGGGAGGGAAGGGGGAAAGGGTTGTCAGGAACATGTATAAAGGACACATAGACAAAGCCAAGGGGAGTAAAAGCAGGAGAGAGAGGTGGGGATGGCTGGGGTAGGCAGAGTGGTAAGGGGTAAATGCAGACAACTGTACTTGAACAAAAATAAAATATTTTTTAAAAAAATGACTGAGTAGAGCAATGAATCTGCATTAAATTTTACATTAAGTTTGAACATTCCTCTGATTAACTACTCAGATGATTCAGATGACTTTCAAGGACAATGCAATGAATTCAATGCAAATAAAGTGTGGCACAGATGCTTCAGAGATGATCAAGAATCTTTTGAAAGTGATTCCACATTCTGGAAGGCCTGCAACCAGCAGAACACCTGAGAATGTTGAATATGTATGGGCTGCAATGAACAAACATCAGGGACTGACAGTGTAAGAACTAGAAGCTGCTCTGGGAATTCCCAAAGTGTGTCTGAGATTTTGATGCAGAATCTTGGCCTGAAACATGTTGTGGCAAAAATCATTCTGCAGCATTTGCTACCAGAGCAAAAGGAACTTTGTGCTGCAGTTGCTAATGACTTGATCCAAACCACTGCCAATGAACCAGATTTCCTCATGAAGGTCATAACTGGAGATGAATGGTGGGCCTATGGCTATGATCTGGAAATGAAGGACCAGATGTCACAATGGCATTTGCCTAGTTCTCCACTTCCAAAGAAGGCACAGCAAAGACACAGCAAAGTCAAAACCATGTTAACTGTGTTTTTTGATTGGGAAGGTGTCCATCATGAGTACATCCCTCCAGGCCAAACAATTAATAAGTAATAATACCTCAATGTTCTTTGTCAGTTCAGAGATGCAATACAGTGAAAACAGCCATAACTATGGACGACTGGTGATTGGCAGCTTCATCATGAGCGTGCACCCAGTCATGCATCACGCTTCGTGCAGAGTTTCTCAGCAAAACATCAAATCATCCAGATGACTCAGATCCACTATAGCCCAGATTTGGTGCCCTGTGACTTCTGGCTTTTCAAAAAAATTAAGATCACCTTTGAAAGGAAAGAGATTTCAGACTGTTGGTGAAACTCAAGAAAATATGATAGAGCAGTTCATGGCAATTGGGAGAACTGTGTGAAGTCCCAAGATGCCTACTTTAAAAGAGACTGAGACTTCTTGTGTCTTGTATCTTCTTCAATATATGCCTCTATTTTCATAGTATGTGGCTGGATACTTTCTGGACAGGCCTCCTCATATATATTGCCTTTAATATGTTGAGGTATGTTCCTTTTACACCTAATTTGCTAAGAGTTTTTATCATAAACAAATGTTGAATTTTGTCAAGTGTTTTTTGTGTCTATTAAGACAATCATATTTTTTTCTTTCATTCTATCAATGTGGTATATTACATTGATTGATTTGTGTACATTGAACCATCTTTGCATCCCAGGGAAAAATCCCACTTGGTCATGGTTAATGAATCATGCTTTTTTTCCCACTGTTCAAGGCTTATTTGACGTTTTAGTTGGTATGACACTTGGAATTTTTAATGCATTATTTATATGTAGATTTTTCTTTTTAAATTATATGGCAATGTACACTAATCTGATATATACAGTACACAAAATAAGATTCTTTAGAACAATTATGCACAACACATGCAATATTGAATTCATACATTGGGTCCCAGGATGTGATTGCCTGGAGAAAAAAAAGTTGGACTAGGCATATTAGGTAAAGACACCACAAGTTATATAACATGCGATGAACACACATCTAGTTTGAATGGCAACTGTTATATGTGCAACATTGCCAATGGTGACTTTGAGGAGGTAGAACTATTTCACACTAAACAGTTTAGGACTACACAAAATAAGTACCCACTAGCATCAGGATACAAATGCATGGTTTTGTGAACCATTGCCATTTCTATCTTTAAAGGAAATTTGTGTTTTAGTCACTGATTAGATAAAAAGAATAATATGCACAACCTACTGTAGCATAGACAGTGAGGTAGTGAGACATGAGAAGACTAAAACTGCAGCTTCTTCTGGGTCCCCTAAAGTATATCTTCACTCTTCTTCAAACAGGCCTCTTTCTAAGGTGCCAGAGTCACTTTCATAACATCTGAGATTCCATCCCGTCACAAGATGCAAGGAACACTAAGGAAGATGACTTTTTTTATTCCATAGAGACCCTTAATCATGGTGGAATTTGGATTCAACCACCTAAGATTCTTCATTATACTTTCTGCTAATTCTGCCACAGATGGTACAATGGCCCAGGATGTGTAGCCTTTCAGTTTGCTCACCTTATAAGGTGACCTGTTTGTGAACTTCTTTCCACTGTTTCTTACTAGCATCAGTGCCTAAATCAGGGTGAGGATTTTCACAGAGACACTGGCAACATTCATTCCATTCCATACAGGCACACTAGAGTTTAGATGTTCCCCAAGGATCCACACATGAAAGTGTAATGGGTGAATTCCCAGCATTTCCCCCATTAGGTAGTAGAACTGGGTTGAATCCAGATTGCAACCACTTCCAATAACATGGTTTTTTGGGAAACCACTTATCTTCCAAGCCACATACATCAAGACATTCACTGGTTGGAAACAATAAACAATTTGCAATTGGGACTGTATTTTACAACATTAGGAATGATGAATGTAAATGCTGGACCAAATTAAGAAGGGTTTCTCCTTCTTGTTGACGTGCCCCCATTGTGATAATAATCATCTTGGAATCTTCAGTCACAATATAGTCATTGCCAGAAACAATTTTTTGTGTTTTAAGGAAAAGGTTGTCATGTTGGAGATCCATCATCTCTCCCTTTAACTTGTCTTGAATGCTGATAGTGATATGACATGAGATGAATTTGCTCCATGTCCCCGAGTCCTTCATTAAGATACTGATGGCACAGATCATGCCAATATCACCAACCCCAACAATTCTAATCTTAGACTGTGGGCTCTGTTCTTCCTCAAGGAGATTCACAATCAGGTGATTCATGAGAGTTGCAATCTGCACTTATAACCAAAGGAAATTAAGAGTGCATGGTGGGCAAGTGTCGAGGCACGCAGCATTGGATCTGGACTTGGTGGCAGTTGCTCTCTTACTTAATGATTCTTTTAATGAGCTGCTGAAATTGGTTGCTAGTATTTTATTGAGAATTTTTGCATCTATACTCATCAGAGATACTGGCTTATAGTTTTTTCTGGCTGGTGTCATTTTCTAACTTTGGTTATCAGGGCAATGCTGGCCTAATAAAATTAGTTTGGGAGTGTTCCTTTCTCTTCAAATTTTTTGAAAGGTTTTGAGAAAGACTGACATTAATTCTTCTTTAAATGTCTGGCAAAATTCACCAGTGAAGTCATCCTCCATGGTTTTCAAGCTATCTTGTTGAATATCTAGATTTGTCTTCTTGTTTACTTATGAACAGTCGAAAGGTAATATTTTCTGAAATATATTAATGGGTTTTCTCCTCCTTTTGCACTTTTAGAATCAATGTGTCACAAGAAGAATCAGGACTCTTACAGAGAAAATTAAGAAAGAGTTAATATTCCATTTGTGACATCCAAATACCTTTTTTCGGTTGAGAGCAAATCATAAGGTGGAAATCAGATCTGTAAGGACAGAAGAGGAATTTCTAACCCCCTTACTTATTCTTTTAATACATTATTTTTAAAAAACTAAAATACTCAGATCACGGAGCTTTCAAAGGGATTAGGAGGAAGCCCATCCTGGAAGACACTCAGTTACCTAAAAATTGCTGTTGAATTGAAATAAATTAGACAAAAGTTTAGTTTTTTTCTCTGGCATCTATGAGATGGGGGCTTATAATGAAGATTAAAGCAGTTGTAAAAAATGAAGAATATTTTGTCTACCTAAAAACAGAATGAATTTTTATTCCATTCATATATATTTATATATAATATATGTATATATACATAATATACACATGTATAAGTGTGTATGCAAGGTCCGTCTGGAAAAATCCAGCCACTGTTAATGTAATGAGAATGGTTGGTGCAACATCAATGTAAACTGGCTGCAAAGGAGAGTGGACTGCAATGCACATGGGTAAACAAGACTCCATTGTACTAGTCAGTGGGGGTGGTAGATGCCATTGAATGAGCATGTGTACTGTGTGGCCATTGCATTAAAAAATGACTGAGTAGAATAGACCAACGAATCTGCATCAAATTTTGCATTAAGCGTGAACATTTCTACACGGAAACTACTCAGATGATTCAGAAGGTTTTTGAGGACAATGCAATGTGTGCGGTGCAAATAAAGTGTGGCACAAATGTTTTCACATTTTGATGCAAGTCTTGGCCTGAAACATGTGGCAAATTCATTCTGCAACTTCTGTTACCAGAGCAGAAGGAACATTGTGCTGCAGTCACTAATCATGTTGGGAGAACTGTGTGAAGTCCCAAGGTGCCCACATTGAAGGGGACTGAGGTGTCATTGTCCTATGTACAATACTTTTTTTATTGTGTATCTTCTTCAGTACTTCAATAAATATCCCATTTTTTCATATTGCCTGGCTCAATACTTACTGGACACACACACACACACACACACACACACACACACACACACACACACACAGAGTGGGGAAAATGTGAAAAAAATACCCGAAAACTATCCTCCCTGTTCCCAACTTCCAGTTTCTAAGCTCCTCATTCAGCCTCTTGTTTCCCATCCATGAGTGCCCCATATCCTCATCCTGTCCCAAAACTAGGTCTTTACAGAATTAGGTCTGACCTCTGTAAACAGTATCCCAGACTTTTTCCTTACTACATCTCTGCTCCAATGGCTCAGATCAGCCTAAATTCCCTCAGTGGCACAAGGCATCCATGTCACAGAAGAAAGTGAGACAGAAAACCTGGTTATTAACTCTCATGACATAAAATGGGCAAGGGTTGTTTGCAATATAAAAGAAAATGCCTAGAGTTGTAACCCAAAAGAGAATTTTTTGGCATGAGAATTTCAGAAGTCATGGCTATTAGTTGGGTCCCCAACTAACTAGTTCCCAGTGTTTCCCAATCACACCTATAGATTGCTAGGGCAGTCAATGCCCACATGAGAGGCAGATTCAAAGAGTTTAACTGGAGAGCTTTTAATGAAGAGATTGTTTACAGAGGTGGGCATTTTAAAGGGGTAGTCAGATATTCCAGGAGTCATAATGGGAAACCATTACTACTGCCACCCGAAAAGTAAGGCAGAGTGGGCACAGTCACTGCAGACCCAGAACAGAGAGATTGTTTCCATGGGGGGCACAGTCACCACAGACCCAGGACAGGGATTTGTCCCACAGAGGACATATTCACTGCAGATCCATAGTTCCCATGAAGGATACAATTACTGCAGAGCAGGTAGAAGAACTTCCAACCTCTTTATACCTCACTCCTTGATGTCCCCACTGATGCTGTCCATGGGTCAAACATAACTGAACAGGCTGAAAGTGTGGAAAGTGAACCTGGGCTCTGCAGCCAAGAGAAAACAGCCAGCACAGACACCATATGCCCTTGAGGCTCAGTAGACCCTCAGTAGACTGTGCCTTGTTTCTTCAGAGATTATATCACTGACAGTAGAATTTCCAGAGTTCATGCTTACTTCATGTTATGAGGACTAACAGGATTCACCCCCTTGCCAAAGTAAAACTGAGAAGCTGAAATGTGTTATATAGAATTGATATATCATTAAATCATCAAAATCACCAAAAGCATCTCCAAAATAATAAAAATTAAAAAAACAAAAACCAGGAAAGCATTTTCTATGAGGTAAATATTTGGACACCACCGAAAATCAGTGTTTGCATGATATGTTCAGAAATGTCAAAATGCACTCTTGGATACATTCCATTATCCATAAAACAGAATTGTAGTATTTTCTGCAGACATCACAGCCATACAGAAAAACAAAATGATGTTTGTAAAGGTAATTGTTCAACTGGAAAGAATTTCCCCAATACACATAAGTTTATATTATTATATTTGTACAATACATTATTATAATATAAAGTTTTATAATATTCTAATGCAATACACATTAATAAATGTACATTATATTTATTTTATAGATCCTTAAGACATTCTTCTTTTACTAAACAAGTATTTATTAAATACCTGCCTTGGACCAATGCTCTAGAATACATAAGTATGTATTCTGGAATATAGAATATCTCAGTCTTCAAAGAATTTACGCTCTAGTAAGTACAAGGGTCAATAAACTGGTTCATGGGCCCAATCCAGCCTTCTGCCTATTTATTTACAGCCTGTGAACTGAGTCATTTTACAGTTCTAAGTGGTTTTTAAAAATAAAAAAAATAATAATATGTCATATAAAAATATTATAAAGTGTAAATTTTTATGTCCATAAATAAATTTTATTGGAATGCAGCCACAACATTTGTGTACATGTTGACTAGGCTGTTTTGCACCACAACCACAGAGTTGAACCATTGAGACAGAGACCACGAAGCCCACAAAGTCTAAAGTTGTCATTATCTGGCCCTTCACAGAAAACACTGAGCCCTGGTCTAGCAGAAAAAACAGATCTATAAACAAATGGCTGCAGCAACTTCAAGTTAAGTATATATAAAAAAAGTCAGGGAAAAAAGTAGAAAAAGGCTATTTCTACGTGTAGGGAAGTGCAGAGAGAGGAGAGCCAGGATACTTACAGAGGAAGTGGGTTTGACCATGTTAAGAGCAAATTGGTAATATCCATACAATATTGATAATTGGCACATCAGTGGAACTCTCTCCAAAAACTATTTTCCAATGCTGATGGATATATACAGCTTCTACCCAATGTTAATCCTTTTCCTTGGTGACCAATGTTAAGCACTAGCTAAACTGCCAGATTGAAACACGGCCGGGCATTTTGCACATGCTATATCTGGCCATGGTGTAATCACCGACTCACTCAGATATTGGAGCTGTGCCAACCTACAGCCTTACTGCCACTGGGTTTCCATCAACTACACTAACTAGCTATGGAGAGATATGGGGAATTTGGGGTTGGAAATGATTTAAAGATGAATAATAATAAAAGGATTGGGTTGAAAGCCAGGCACCATAGTGGAGGATTAACTCAAAAAAGCACAGCAATAACTGAAGAATGGATACAAGAAGCTGAATTAAACAATCAAAGGCAGTCAAGAACAGTAAGTCCCGATAAACAGTATGTGCCACAGAGAAAGCTGCAAGGGGGTGTCTTAGAAAAATAATACATTAGAATACATAGCCTTGTGTGGCAGGCCAGTACAGGAAATCTGATTCCTCTACCCAAACTCCAATAATGAAATGAAATGTTGCTTCCTGACAGGAGCTAGAAGGCCACGCCACTAACTAAGTTGAAATGGACCAATCATTCTGATGAACAAGTGGTTTCTGAGAGGGTTTAATGCTGGCTGAGTCTCCCTTACACGTGTCTCTGGCTCACTGTGCACAATGGTGACTGACGCTTGTTAGAGGTGGGTATCTCTGCTGGAATCTGAAAAGAATGTCTAAAAAAGAACCAAAGGAAAGTGAAGTCTTGATGTGAAGAGCATATTTTCAGTAACTTGAAAGGGTGTGAGTAACAGTGCCCCTCATCTCTCACAGGTTCAATCAGAAGAGACCCTAAATATTTGGAAGACTCCCATGTCCCTCTTGAGCACTGCAGGGCCAACCACACACACACAGCTCTCCCACTGCCTGTTTACCTGCCGTGAACTAAGCTTCTGGGATTACAGCTGGCCTGCATTAAAGTAGCCTAATCACTGACCCTTATTCCCCCACCACTACCCACCACACACTGATTGCCCAGAGTCTCTAGTCCAATTTTTCAACTCCCATCATAGCAAAAAACTAAAGGAATCATTGCACGGATCTGTTCTGTTTTCCAGAAGATGTGTTCATTCTCATCCTCACAAGTGTGTGCTAGGCTCTTTGGGAACCACGGCACTTTTCTAGGGATTATAAAAAACCTTCCCCATATGTGTTTCTTGCCTAAAAGGAGACAGTTACCTAGTAGCAATGATGACTCTTCTGTGGTACTTTACAGATTTAAAATGCTTATGTTTTATATAGCCTCACAAAGTTGCTGTGGGTGGATCATTTCATTCCCACTTTACAGAAACAACAACAGAGACATAAAGAGGCAACGCTTTAGGTGAAAAATGCTGGAGATCTTTAGAAGCCTAGTCCTCAGTGTGATGTTAGCCCTGGCTGCCTAAAGATACACTGCATTGAAAATCACTGAACCCAACACCTCCCAACAGAGCTAATATTAAATGTATTTGCTTAAGCCTATCCCCAAAGGGCAGTATTCTCCCTTAAAGTGTACATTCTAGATAGAAAGTAAATAAATTAAATATAATGCTGCTCATTTTGAAAGGGTGTGAGTGTGTCTGCATATGGGAGTTAGATGTGAGATGTATGTGGATTTCTCTGTAAGGCACATATACGTGTTTTGAGTGCCTGTGTATGTATACATGAACAAGAGCATAAATTCACCTACTCCCCCCTGACATGGGAGCAGTGGAAAGGAAAACACAAACTGCACTAACAATATAGTGCAGTGCTGCCCTAGGAACTCAGAGCAGGTAGATCAGGAAGAACTTTTCAGGAAGGAAAATCTTGAGTCCCAGGGATGAGACCCTTCCAGGTGGCGCATGGCTTGATCTCTCCATTCATCCATGGCAGAAGGCTAACCTCTCATCTCATTTCCAGTTTTACATGCTTGTTCACTTCCATCATCAGGAATTTTTGAGAAGCTAAAGAAATGGCTATTTGTAAACATGGAACTAAGTGAGGGCACTGTAGGTTATAATATGAGTTTTACTTACAATTTTCCTGTGAAAGTTTTAATCCTATTGGCATTCCTTACATTACTCTTCAGAGAATTTATATTCATGAAAAACAGCAAACTGTTCATCTCTGAAACACTAGTTTTGTGATTCTGAGGGTATTATGAAGATTATAAATGATAAAAAACTTTGAGCCAATTTTTTATCTGACTCTCCAGGAATTATATAGGATGGGAATCTGACCCTTTGAGAGTTGAAAATTGTTTCTAAAGATGGAGAAGATAATGCATTAGAGCCAAAGTGCATTAAATCATATTGGTAGTGCAATTATCTCTCAGCAAAGATTCTTGCAGTTGAAGTTCAAGTTGGAGGTCAAGAGGATGGTTGGGGGAAACAGGGTCCCCCTTGTTAAAATAAAGCAATTAGTGTAATATATACTGTAGGGAGAGGAGAGAAGGGGAGAGAAATTCCCCCTTGTCAAATGTTGAGCATTTAGAGTACCGCTTACAGCAAAAGTAATAAGGCTCTCTTCATGAAAAAAATTGGCCATATACCATGTCTAAATGCAAACATGTGTGTTCTTTATTTCTTTAATTCACTTAAACTCGTTAACTGAGAATATTTTTATGTGCATTCTCAATTATTCTATTTCTCCCTTGAACAAAAATATGTCAGGGGTCAAAAATGGTGCCCATGGTTGCAAGTACATTTAATACCATAGAATATTGATGTATAAAACAGTTCTTTCTAATATGGCTAAGCCCCCCCCCCTCAAATAGCTAAACAAACTTTAATTTATAATTCATGGGTTGAAGTATTTGAAGGACCATAATATTTTTTGGCTGCTAATTTATATCTCTTAGAGAGACATTAAATTTAAAATGAACCACTACAAGTTTCAAAACCCACATTTCTTTTTCTGAAGTAAATGCCTTTATTTCTAGGCATTTATATTTTTGCTATAGAGAGGAGCAGCATTGCTTTATCAGTTTTAAAGGTCTTGCTCTCCATAGAAATTTTTAAAAAACAGACATGACAAGAGATTATTTTGATCCAGCTGGGATCCAGAGTTTGTTTGGTTCTTATAAACAGAAATAAATAAATGAACTTTTGTAATTATACACATGAAAACGTGGATGATTCTAAAAATATTATTTTTAGTTTTCACTTATTGTAAGACCTTATCCAAAAGGGTATCAACTCTATAACTCCATTTATCTGAAGTTCTGGAACAGGCAAAACAATCTGCATTGAAAAAACCTGAAGACTGATTTTCTTGGCAAGGGATTGATGGAGAGGGTGCATAAGGAAAGTTTTTGTGGCCATGGTAATGTTTTATATCTTAATAGTAGTCTGAGCTACACAATTGTCAAAATTCAGCAAACATACAATTAGTTGTGCATTTTATTTTTATATCAATTTTACCTCAAAAGAAAAAAGCACATTATCAAAATATAGAGTACTTGTTAATGATGTAGTTAAGGAGAAGTGTACTGATGTCTGTAATTTACTCTGAAATGTATCCTCCCCCAAAAAGACAGATTGATGGATGGAGAGTAATAAGACAAATGTAGAAAACTTTTAATAGTAGTACCTAGGTAGTGGATATACAGGTATTCCCATAAAATCCTTTGAACATTCATAATAACATGAATATTTCATAATAACAAGTTAGGGAAAGGGTGAAAGGAGGTACTATTAACAATTAGGCCAGGAACAAAGTCATAAGATTATTTGTCTCAGACAAGGTTGGGCATGTTGTCACCCCATGAAAAGGTAATCCTGGCTCAATTTAAGCCTTTTTAGGTCTACTTTCATGAAACCAAAATATGTATTTCCTCTGGATTATCTTAATGTTAAAATCCTTACCAAGCTAGTCAAAAGGCATACAGTCCTCCCTTCCTCCAATATAGAAACTGCAGGATTTATGCAGCAAAAGGTAGATGTGAGAGCCAATTCTGGTCTATGACTGGATGTCTCAGGGTAGAGTCTTAGGGTAAAGCTTCCCAGGAAGCTTTTTAAAGAGAAAAGACTTGGAAAGTCTGCCCCTTTCAGCCTTTTGCCCCTTTTCCTTCATATGCTTTCATCTTGCCTGGAATATAGATAGTGCCTAAAGGTGAGCAGCCATCTTGCAACCATGGGGATGAAAACTCACACATCACAGATGGCAGAGCAGGAAGACAGAGAGAGTCTGGGGATTACCCCTGTTTCAGCTACATTAATATTTCGTATAGTCTGACACAAATAAATTCTTATTTTAAAAACATCTTCAAGTTTTCTTTTACATTAGATCAAACACATGTCTAACTAATATTCAGGGTATCTCAAATCAGCTCTCAAAAGGATTTTATTCTAATTTACATTAACTTGAGAAATGAACATATTGTGCTGAAAACTTTGAATAGAAAGAAAGGTGAAATGCTGTGCAATTAAAACAAACAAAGAGGGTTATGAAGGCCACGTGTGGGTGGATGGGGGTTTAAAAGCAAATTAGCATGTCTTCCTGTTCCTTCTCTCTTCTCCTTAACATTTTTGTACTGGATGTGGTCGAAAAGAAAAACCCACAAAAAGCAGGCTCAAAGTGAAAAGAAGCTGATCCAGAGAGCACAATACAGCAGCCTGGGAGGGGTAGTGGAAAGAACAGGGGGAACTGTTGCCAAAGAGTTAGCCCTAGGGTTACACCTATTGTGTATGTGAGTATGTGTGAGGACCCCAAGCAAGTCTTTACCCCATCTTCTAACTACTTCCCTCAGTGCCTACCAGATGGCCGTACCTCATAGACAAAGGCATAGGAGCCTATAAATGCCGGGAGCCTGGTGTAACTACTATGCAGTTATGAGTCTGGGGACATCTTGGTAATAGTAGTGGGAAGTGGGTGGCATCTGCTTTGAGGTCCGGAAATCGTGGGATATGTAGTAAACTAAGGTAATTGAGGTATCCTATAGGTATTTCTGCTATTTGCCAACCCTAGATTCTCAGACTAGGCTTAAGTACAATAATTTGAGCAGAATAAATTCACACTACCTGGAAACAAAGAAGATACAGATCCATACCTTTCTTATGTTTTCAGAAATGACTGGCTTCCGGCCCATGGCAGATATAAAACTTGAATCTGCTAAGCTTTTAGAAAGAATGATTTGCCTTAAGAATGGTATGTAGGACACTACAGATGAGTCCTTTTGACATCTTATAGTTTGGCAAATTCATGTCATTTTGATTTTATTGAGGGCTTTGTCTTTGAGCAAGGTGACAGCACCGGCTGGTGATGCGGCAGCTACCCAGAGAAAATGGGCAAGAACCACCCAGGCATGGTCACTGCTGTCCACATGGGGAATTTCACTGGACACTCACTTATTACAAAACTTTAAAAATATTGTAAACATCTTTCAAAGCCAAACCTTGCCCTATTTCAACAACTAACGTAATGTGAGTGGCCTAAGAGTTTATAAATCTGGAAGTCACATTCAATCACTAGCAGAAAAGGGAGTTTACTTTTGTGGCCAAACCTGTTTTCTGCTTATGAGAAATTTTTTTTAATTGCAAGTGAAAATTGCTATGGCACAGATGGAAAATCATCGAGCAAACACTATGTTATCTGTGGTGATTATTTTGCTCTCTTTTGTTTTTTTTTAAATAGTAACATTTTTAAAAATGGAAAAATTGTATTTTCTAGTGTTCAAGTTCTTGCCCTGCCCTAGCTACCAGCAAGGTTTAAAACAAGCCATTTTATTTTAAGGATTAGATCTACTTGAAACAGCAACCAGTGAATATACCAATGTTTATGTTCCTGCTCTAATCATTCTAGCTATTACTGCATCACAGAGATACTCAGCTATCTATACAAACAACACAACAATCACATGTGAGAAGCTCAGGAGGACATGATGTGAACATCTGGGCATTTGAGTCATTGACATAGTTTCCCCCTTAGCCCTAGCACCCAGTGTCTTGCAGACAGGGCTTCAGTTACCTATAGCATCCACATAAACCCAGAACCTCTGCCACCCATTGTTGACAGGATGTTAAATACAAAGAAACACTGTCTGTGTTAAAATCCAAGATTTTAATTACGAAAGCTATTAAAATACATTTTACTTGGGTCTATTGAAAATACAAAAGGAGATATTATTAATTAAAAACAAACAAACATAAAAACATGTAATGAATTCCTGAAACTCTTCTTTCTCAATTATTCTTTTTCTTTTTTTTTTAAGATTTAATTTATTAATTTTTAGAGAGAGGTGAGGGGAGAAAGAGAGGGAGAGAAACATTAATGTGTGGTTGCCCCTCAAGCACCCCCCACTGGGGTCCTGGCCTGCAACCCAGGCATGTGCCCTGACTGGAAATCAAACTGGTCGCCCTTTGATTCGTAGGCCAGCACTCAATCCACTGAGCCACACCAGCCAGGGCTGTTCTTTCTCTTTTAATGTTTTAGTCACACCAACTTCTCCTAACACCTCTCTCCTACTTCTTTACAAGCTTGTCAAAAAGACTCCTTCAAGTTAATCCAAGTTAAAGCTCGCTTTTCTCCCTGTACCTACCCCTTTCTCTTCTCCTGTAACTTTCTGGAAATCAGTCAACTCTCCTTGGATTTTCTACCTTTGCCACTCATGACTTTAATCCTGACCAAAGAGGCTCCAAAGTGGAGTAGGTTAACACTGAATCCACATAGATGTGTGGAAGTTGGGGGCAGGGGCAAATTCTTACATAGTAATAATTTTCCTATCACACTAATGTGGAATAGTTAAGAGGAATACATAAACATTCAAAATGTTTCTTTAGCCAAATTCTAACCTCTTTTCTAGGTAATCAGAAGTAGATAAATCCCAGGACAGATAGATTTGAATCAAGTTCTACTATGTATGTGTGTGTATGAGTATGTGGTACATAGTATGGTATACATAGGATCAACTCAGTATGGTTTACTCAGCAAGTAACTTGGCTAATCATTTGCTCTCTTGTTTTTCCATGTGCTTGGAACAATGTAGGTACATGACAAAGAAAAAAAATTGAGTTAGAAATATACTTGGAGTATCACATTTTCAGTTATCTAGCTTCTTATGACCAAGATAAATCATTGCTATGTGTATGAGAAACACCAGTGTGAAGTGTGAGCCTCTGGTATTGAGGTCCTTTGGATTATGTACTGGCCCTGGGCCAGCAGCCCTCAGTCCACTCCCTTGCATTTCATCTCATTAAGTGCTGTCGTGTGGCCAGCAGAACTCTGCTTGCCCAATCTTTCTGTCATTAATGATTGGCCTTCACTCTGGCAGCTTTTGGGCTTGAAACTGAACAATTCTGACAAGCTCTACAAAGACAAGCCTTTAACCAGCAGATTCTTTTGTCAATTAAAACATTTTATCCCACAATTGCCATGTAGGGCTTTCCTGTGCTTACGGGGTTCCCATTGCTGTCTGGATTTCAAGAATGAAGACATTCTGAAGTCATTCTGTCAGTCACAAGAAAGCAAATTCTTACCATCTCACATTTAAATACTTGCCAAGAAAGGAGACATACATACAAGAGGGCATTTCCCCATTTTCTCCAGGAATCATTGTCTAGTGATTGGAAATTATCTACATAGCCAAGGCAAATAAATAAGACCTAGGACATCACTTTTGGGTTCAAATTGTCCAAACTGGCTGTATAACCAAGCTGTTAATTCAGAATGATCCTAATTCACAGGAAAATTGTTGAAACTTTTGCTTCAACTGTTGAAAGCTGGCCTCAAGTTTCATAATAGTGTGAGTATTATATGGAAAATTCATAGACTGTTTCTGAAGCATAATATACTTACATGGCAATTAATATGTGACTGAAATTCAACAGAAGCCCAAAAATGATTCTCCATGGCTTTTCTGCAGCCTAATTTACAACTAACTGTTTGGTATAAAACACCAAGTTTTGTTCTGATAGTCATTTTTTAAATTACTTGTTTTTCTCAGGTCACATTTTCCTTTTTGAGATGATTTAAGAACTTTAATAAACCATAATCTGAACACTGTCAGGAAGTTCTTCCTGCTCTTCTGGGAAGAAGACACATAGACAAACCCAGGACTGTGCCTGAATTATGTTATAAAAATCCAAGGGTTGGGAGGTCTGGTCATTTCTCAGAGCCAGAGTGGCTGATTTACAATATCACCAAAATCTCCATGGATGTGCTATCACATCTTGTTTCCACTGCCTTTATAAATTTTGTGTAACTTAAGAATGTTAATACAGACAGTATAAGAAGCTCCAGCAAATACCCAAACTCAAACTTCCACTTGCCAAATACCTCCAGATGGAGATTAACTTTCATCTCTAGCAAGCTGGGAAAGCTATTGGCTTGCTGACCAAGGTTTAACTTACTAAATCTCTTCACAAAATTTCAGGTGTGTAATGTAAAATGTTTTGGTGAAAACCAACTGAAACTGTGAAGAACTAACAGAGACAGACATGATATACTGAGCTAAATTACCTTGGGTTTCAAGATATTTCAGAACTGTATCTTCTTCAAAGTTCTCCTCAGACCAATGTTCTCTAAATTTGTGAGAATTCTTCATCTATGGGGGTCCCAAAAAAGGTCTAATTATGCAGAAATAGCTCAAAAAAAAAAAGATAATGAAAATGGTAAGAAAGGGGATAAATCACCAGAAAATTAGAAAATTATATGCAGAATGCACTTTGTTCTGACCTCTCCTTAAAATGATGAAAAGGGGGAAATTAAGATGTTTTAGCTAAATGTTTCAAAGTTCATTTTTGCAGAATCAAATTTTATGAATAACATTATAGATCCATTTGCCAGAGTGACTTTTTAGCATAATTTTTTTAGATGCACACTTCAAGGATGGCACAGCCAGTTTTCTTATCTGGTCTATATTAAAGCAAAATTTTGTTATGCTCACAGACTGAGCAGTTAGGCAGTCTTTCATAAGTAAGGCAGTCACAGAAAAACCATTAGCAATTTGCTTCTCAGGTAGGATTTTACTAATCATTTATTCTCTCAATCCAAAAATATACATAGTGAAACCCAAAATTGTCCCTGCTTGTGTGGAGGGTAAAGATAACATGAATACATGTTAAATTACAATTGCAAATACAGCTTCACAGGAGAGGTACTAGATCTCCGAGTTCTTCCAACAGGGCAATTGACCCAACAGATCATCAGAAAAAGCTTCCTGGAGGAAGCAGAGACCAGGCTAAGGTGAGAAGGATAATGAAGGGAGGAAGTAAGCAGGCAAAGCAGAAGAAAATAACTGTCCAGGTAGAGACACCAATGTACAACAAGTGGGCCATGGTTGGGAGAGGAGGCTCGAGTGGGCCTGCTGTGGGAAGTGAGGACTGACTGCATGGCTGGTTATCAAATGTGAGGAAAGGAAGCATGACAGGAGGCAATTCTGAAGAGATGGGCAGCAGCCAACCCATCCCAGGCTCTTGGAGACTGCATAAAGAATGTGCTTTCCTGAGGACAGGCAAAGCAGTGACGCAGTTAGGTTTCATAGTTAACAAGATCGTTCTGGCTACACGGTGAGGACTCAACCAAAATGAGCAATAGAGGAGACTAGTAGAATGCACAATCACAGTGGACCAAAGGAGAGATTTGAGAAGGTGGGATGGGGATGAGAAGCAGTGCATTTGGGGTGAAGAGCCAGAGCGACTCCGGTGTTACTCCCCTGCACCCTGGGTAGTTGTGGTACCATTTATCAAGATGAACTGGGCAGCACTAAGCTCCCAAGGTAAAACCTGACTCTGGTTTTAGACACATCGAGATTGAACTACTCTGTGATATCTCCAAGTGTCAAGTGGGCAACAGGATATGCAGGGCTGGGTGTCACAGGAAGGTCCAGGCCAGAGGTAGCCAAGTTATATTACATATTAAAGGTTAAGCATAAGTATAACTGACATTGCCAATCTATTTGAAAATAAGAAGTTTGGAACAAAAGTTAAAATAATAAAACATCTGGATACCTCTAACTATTTTCATTCACTCTTACATTGTTCTCCCTCTTCTTCCCTTCCTTCCAGGCTTACTTCATTGTAACTCCCCTTTCAACTTACAGCTAAAATTCTTCTAGGATATCTATTTGATTCTGGGTTTCACATATTGGAATGTTTTCTTAACTCTTATTTGGGACGATTAGGATTCTTCAGCTCAGCAAAAGTTCCAGTATGTTGATTTCTTCCACAGTCTATTTATTGTTAAATTCCCCTGAGAACTTGAGCTACACTCCATCCAGAGAATCTCCTACCTCTCAGAGTACTGGGCACAGGCTGAACAAAAGAAAATTATTTTTAAAAATACAGCACTTATTGGATAGCAAAAAACTAATAATTTTTGTTCAGTAAAATGACAGTTTTCTAGGTTCTTGTTTAACTCTTCCAACTTTTCTAACAATTCTTCCCTTCTCTGTCAGGTTGTTTGTGGAGAAGATTGACCTTTGAATTGGTAGACTGAGAAAAGCAGATTGGCCCCCCTAATGTGGGTTGGCCTCACCAAATTCATGCAAGTCATGAACAGAACAAAAAATTATAGTAAGAGAGAATTTGCTCTCTTTGAGCTGGGACATTAGTTCTTGTTCCTACCTTCAGACTTGGACTTGGCCTAGAATTTACACTATCAGCTCTCCTGCTTCTCAGGTCCTTGGACTTGAACTAGAATATACCATTGGCTCCCCTGAATCCCTAGTTTGCCAACTACCAATCTTAGGATTTGTCAGCTTTCTTATGCACATGAGCCAATTTCTTACAGTAAATATCTCTCTTTTTTAATTGATAGATAAATATGTTTTGGATGGACAGGCAGATATATGTTTCTTCAGAGAAACAAAACCAATAGGACATCTATCTATCTTCTACCAACCTTTCTATCTGATGTACATAGATGTCTATATACCTATCCACCTAGATGTACATTAATATCTAGATATCAATAGATATATCAGATAAATGGATGGATAGATGATAGATAGATAGATAGATGATAGATAGATAGATGATAGATAGATAGATAGATAGATAGATAGATAGATAGATAGATAGATAGATATGTCCTGTTGGGTCTGTTTGCCTGGAGAATTGTAATACATTCTCCTTCCAGATGGAAGTATTCAGAGGTGCTGAATATATTTGCAATACTATGTAATTGAAAGAAATTGGTCTGTGGAGTCAAAGAAATAAGACACTTAGACGCACTGGTAAGTTTTTTTTCACATTTTTCATTGTTGTTCAAGTATAGTTGTCTCCATTTTCCTGCCACCGGCACCCCACCCCAGCCATTCCCAGTTTCCCCCCTTGATCCTACCCCACTCTGGTTTAGTCTGTGTGTCCTTTATACATGTTCCTGAAAACCTTTCCTCCTTTCCCCCCATTATCCCCTCCCACAGTTATATGTCTTTGAACAAGTTATCTGATTTCTTAGAACACCATTTTCTTATAGTAAAATGATCTCTTAAGCCTGAAAATAGAGCAAAGTGGTTGGCATATAACAGGCTTTCCATTACTGCTAATGCCTTTTTTTCTTTCTGCTTCTTTTCTTCCTAAAGCCTCTTCTAACCCGTGTGAACATTCACTTGTTAGAGAGAGCTGTTTCACAATGCTGGTGACCATGGGGGCTGGAAACAGCCCATGGTGGGCACTGCTGATGTGTAAACATTCTGACCATGAACCACAATTTCTACACATAGTGTTGCTAAATGTTCTTAGGGAGTTCACTAACCCTGAAAGGCTCCCAAGGCAATTCTGAATTATAAATACATGAAACATTAGAATTATATTTCAGAAAAATATATCTAAGTATTTTTCACTCCCCAGAAATAGTTCACCCTTGCTGTGTACCCTACTCCCTAGTGGTGCCAGCAAACCCACAGCACCTAGGGGCTACTGTCACATACCACCCCGTGCCCAGGCCTATCACAGGGTAAAGGGATGGAGCCAATGCTGGTGGCATGGCTCTACTTGCATCATACCTGCCCTGGGCTCGGTCATTTTTTTCCTTTCTTCTCTATGGGAGGTTCCATACTTTCTCCTGGAAGCCTTTTCCAGATAGCAAAACAAAAGGCCTCATGTGTGAAATGTCCTCTCCACAGTATTGCTGGCTTGAATCCTGGCTCTTTATTGCTCTGACCAAGTGTAAATATATAGGACCCAATGGGCAGACTGGTTATTTTTGGAAAGGCACTGCTGTTTACTTTGGAGAAAACTCACCACCCTAAGAGTGACAACTAATTTTCCTTTTGCTCAATGATAATTTCTTTGGGGCAATTTGGCAATAGCCAAATTTTTGGATATTTTTTTAAAGCACCAACATTGAACCATAAATGAGAACTGTGTTGGCATATTCATGCACTCCCAAGAGGGAATGACAAATGGGTCAGCTTAGAGGAAAGGAAAGGAAGTGCCAGCACCACTCGGGACATCGATTCAGCCCCTTTCACATTGTTACTGGAGGAAATGCAGAATCAAAGGGGACATAGTGTAGGTCCTCCTAGTGAGGGGAACTCTAGTTTGAGCTCCTGTCGTTTCCTTCCTGGGCTCCCCAATACTCTGCTTGATGGCTGACCGTTCCACGGGGAAATGATCCAGAATGGCATTCCTCCAAAGGTATTATTCATGCATTTCAATATGTCACTATGATCTGTCATCTCAACATTCTACCTGCTTTTCAATAAAAATGGAAGGTATTAAAAGGGTACAGAGTTTTGGTTTGGGAAGGTGAAAAAGTTGTGAAGGTGGATGGTGGTGGTGGCTGAACAGTAATGTAAATGTACTTAATGTTACTGAACTTTATACTTAAAAATTGTTAAAGCAGCAAAGTTCACATTATGTGTATTTTACCACAATAATAACAGAAGAAAGAATGAAAGCTGCATTATCATATTTGTCAGATTATGATTTGTCCTTATGCCATTGGTGTGGAACTCAAAGTATTTTAGTATCAGAAAGAAACTTTCATTAACAACTGTTTTCAAACCCCACTAAAGTATCTCTGCCAGATTTCACTGCAGTGTTCTGATTTGATGTCAAGTGCTTTTCTATACTATATATGCAACCATAAAATCAATCTCTTTATAGATTTATCTCTCTTATTCCTATACATAGAAACACATACAATTATAGTGGTCACTGTGAAATAGGAGCAAGGATTATCCACGAAGATGAGAGAAATAATAAATTAATTAAGTATCCAAAGAAATGAAGATTGCATTTTTCAGACAAGTGTAAGTACCTAAGCTAAATAAATACTTAGCTCTTGGAGATGGTAGACACGGTGCTCTCAGGTGTTTTAGCACTTGTACGTCATTTAAACTTCTCAGGAGTCTATTTAAACTTATTATTTGCTGCTCAAAATCCTCCAGAAACCATTAGCTTATATTAAATGTAAAGCCAGTAAATTCTTTCCTAATGACAGTCATTCAAAGTGGCTGGCTTGAAAGAAGTACAGCTAACTTGACACCAGGGATGTTTTATGGAGAAACTGGACCTGGGTGATGCCTTCTTTAAGTGCCCCTTTCAATCACCCAGCAGGAGTTGTCTTGGGGCCACTGGGAAAGAAAATTACCAGTGAAAGCCAATGCTTTTCATTTTCCTTTGGCTCCAGAACTATTAATGGCACACCCAGGACTAGCTGTCTTGCTTTTTGAATTGTGGCAACTTGACACTGTCAATCACCACAGACAACAACAATTATGTATTACATTTATAAACCTTCTTTCATCTCCAAATGCTTGGCAGGCACAGAGAAATTATATCAACCACTTTTCCTTCATGTGGCTTAAGAAATTCTTGAAAAAAATATTGCTTCCTAACAGAGTAGCACCAAGTGGGAAGTTAATTCAGGTATCATTTTTACTTGTAGAATGAATAGCACTTTTATGGGCAATTGTTTGTATACAAATATACTGAGTAGTGTTCTAACATGACACAACTGCATTAAATGATTTCACCATCATGACCATCCTATGAAATGGATATTATCTGGTGGGTACTATTGGAAACAGAAAACAAGAGTCACAGAGAATCAGGTGGTTTGTAGAGCTTGAACTTGGCAGAGCCAAACTTCAAACACAGACAACCTGGCTTCATAGCATGTATTGTTAACCACCACTGTACCTGTGTTGCTATTCATACAGCTGTTTCATAATGAGTCAAGATCTCCCACACATGTGATTATCAAAGCTTCTTCTACATATTCATCTTCTTCACCCTGACCTCTTTGTTGAGCAAAGAAGGGGAATAAGTCACACAAACAGAAAACGCACCAGGTTTTGCTACCTGTGGAAGGATGAGGAAAGTGTGCATTGTGCATCTACATGTGCATATACCCACATGCATATGGGTCTGCGTACAGAGATAAATGTATAAAGACCTAGTGTCCACACCATATTGCAGATTATTCTACTTTATGGGATGCTTTAACTCTGATCGAATCATTACAGAGGTAGAAACTGGCAGAGCCCTGAAGATTTCAAAATGCTTGTCACTTATAAACCACTGTTCACTGCTCTCCTTTCTTTTTCTGGCTAGCACTAAATCATTCTTTGGGTCTTGGCTCAAATGTGATTTCCTCTAAGCTTCGTGATTCCCAAGGCTGGGTCAGCCCCATCAGTCACAAGGTGACAGTATAATAGACTGTTTATAACAAAGATTGCGGGGGGGGGGAATTCTGAGGAAGTTAGAGATATATAGGGTACTTTATCTAATGTACCCTAATGTGAGAAGTCCCCAAAAGGAGTAGACTAGAACCCACGCATCTTTTATTCCTGGTGCCTGACATCTTTAGTATTATAAATCCTAGTAATGGAATGAAAAGATGGTAGAAGTGAAAAAGAGCTGCCATGTGTCTATCTCATACATCTACACTGACACTAAACTTGGTGCATAAAGATTCTGGCTTTCTTTATCCCTTGCACCAACTTTTCGCCAGAAGAATGAGGGGTAGAAATTGTGTAATTTAGGAGTCAGCTGAATTCACCAGGTCCTCTAGGATTCAAATAGAATTGGCTAAGCCTTCTTCCCACATCCTGTGGGAAGGGCCTACCCAATATTTCTGCAAACTCCTGGGAGTAACATTCCCATGGTCACCTCTTGTGCCAATTTCCTGTCGTGCTGACTTCTCAGTCTCATTCACGGCTCACCTCC
Source organism: Carollia perspicillata (assembly GCA_004027735.1). Classification (NCBI taxonomy): domain Eukaryota; kingdom Metazoa; phylum Chordata; class Mammalia; order Chiroptera; family Phyllostomidae; genus Carollia; species Carollia perspicillata. The sequence goes on from PVKM010011339.1 coordinate 24,605, forward strand.
AGTGACTGTTTCTTCCTCTCTGCCTTATGTCAATCCAGGTCTGGCCACAGCCCATCTTCTCAACTTCAATAAACTCCATTCACAAAACTGAGTGGGCATTTAGGATGGTTTCACTCAGAAGATGGAGGTGGGGTATGCACAGAAACTCATGACAGATGATTTCAGATAGAAAGTTAGGCATCTTTCTTTCACACCTGCTCCAGTGAACTTCTCATTGGATGACTTTTCCTGTCATCTCTGGTCTCCCAACATAGTAGAAATAGTATCTTTCAATTTCCTCATCTCATTTTCATATGTTGTATTGTTTTTGTTGTTGTTGTTGTTGCTCTCAACTCATAACATTCCTGTTCTTTTCTGATAACAATTAACTTTCTCCAACTCTTTGTCATTTGCTGATCTTTATTGTGCATGCCTTTATCTCTATTAACACACACACACACACACACATGTCTAAACTAAACTAAGCAAAATCACTTCTCTCCAAAAGAGGAATTCTGCAAACAGTTCTCTAGGTAACAATTTCTCTCCAACCTTTCCCAAGAGGATTTATAATAACCCTGGTATCAAGAGGGTAAAAATTGGTAAGTGGGGGAAGGGTGGTTGTAGGTTGAGATGTGGCTGGCATTTCAGGCTGTGGACCAAAAAGTAGGTGAAGTGGTAAATAGCAAGACCAGACAGAGACAAAACCACATTTGAGTTGGTTCATAAATTATCACCAAGCACTTAATATGTGATGGCCACCAGTAAGTATTGGGCCCAAGACACAACAAAAATTCATCAAGAGACTCTTTGCCCAGAACAAGGCAGATGGGCAAAGCAATCTGTAGTGCCATAAGATCTATGAGATATCAGCAAGTCCCCAACTTACTCATCTGACCACTGGGGAGGAAGTGCTGGAAAAATGTTAGGGCTGTTGGAGCCATGGTTTCTTATCTTTGCACTGGCCTTTTCTTATTATAGAAAACATAAAAATGTACATAGATACCAGGACTCTAGCCTGGAGTCTTATTCACCTCCATTGCCTATCCCTCCCCCATGAGCAGTCAGATAGTCCCCATTCTACTAGTCTCTCAGTAAAAGGGGTGACCCCCCAAAACCAGAATTTATTTATAAAAAAGTATATTTATTCTTACATGTTTAAAATTCAGTCACTTTCAAACTATACTCCATTTGATGCAGTATCCCTAACAAGATTTTTTTTAACGCTCAAAACAGTTTTTGAGCTTGTTGATTAGGACGCCTTTTAGTGCTTCTGCCATTTTTTGTTTCACCTTTTGCACATCAGCAAAACATTTCCCTTTGTGGACTTTTATCATCAGGGAAACAAAAAATGTCACTTGGCATGAGATCAGGTGAATAGGTAGGGTAAGGCAAAGGGGTCATGCTGTTTGTGGTCAAAAACTGCTGACCACTCAGCATGGTGTGGGCGGGTGCACTCATAAATCACCCATCATGAAATGGGCAAATGGGTGTTGAAAGAGTCTTCAAAACAAATTCACTGAAGCTGAACGCAGCCTCTCACAACAATGCCATCTAGTACACTGAGACAGATGGGTTTCTGGAACACTCACCTCGTGAGGAAAGCCTGTACTACAAGGGGCTCACCCTCCAGAAGATAATGCCAGTTTTTTGTTCTCTCCCATACTGACTACTGTTAATTGCCTGGCCTACCCCCAAATCTCCACCTTCCTTCCCCATTTTATTATTTATATTTTAAATTTATTTTTAAGTTTTTAACCATTCCTACAATGCTCTCCATTTTGGCAACCATGAGTTTATTTTCTATTGGTCTATTTCAGCTTTTTTCCTTATTCATTTTTTTGTTTTGTTGTTTAGATTCTATGTATAAGTGAAATGATGTTGTATTTATTTTTCTTTCTCTAACTTATTTCACTTAGCATAATACCCTCTAGGTCCATCCATGTTGTCAGAAGTGGCAAGATTTCTATTTTATTGCTGAATAATATCCCATTATATATATATATATGTATACTACACCTTCTTTATTTATGTATTTATTGGATGGAAATCTATGTTGTTTCCATATCTTGACTATTATAAATAATGCTGCAATGAACATGGGAGTGCATATATATATTTTAAATTGATGTTTTTGTTTTCCTCAGATAAATACCCAGAACTGGAATTGCTGGGTCATATGGTAACTCTATTTTTAACTTTTTGAGAAACTTCCCATACAGGCCCTACAAATTTGCAAGTCGCTAACGTTGTATGTGGGTTCCTTTTGGTCTACATCTTCACTAGCTCTTGTTATTTGTTATTTTTTTGATGATAGTCATTTTAACAGGTGCGAGGTAGTATTTCATTGTGGTTTTTATTTTTATTTCTATGATGATTGGTGACATTAAGCATTTTTTCATATGCATGTTGGCCATCTGCATGTTTTCTTTGGAGAAATGTCTATTCAGGTCCTCTGACCATTTTTCAATTGAACTATTTGGGGTTTCTTTGGTGCTAAGTTGTATGAATGCCTTATATATTTTAGATATCAACCCCTTAGTGATGTATCATTTGGACATATCTTCTCCTATTCAGTAGGGTGTCTTTTCATCTTGTTAATAATCTCCTTTGCTGTGCAAAAAACTTTTTAATTTAATCTAGTACTTTTTGTTTATTTTTTCTTTTACTTCCATTAACCAGGCAGACATGTCCAAAAAGGTTCTTAAGACCAATGCAAAAGAATTTACTGTCCATGTTTTCTTCTAGGAGCTTTATGGTTTTGGGTCTTAGATTTAGGTCTTTAATTAATTTTTAGTATATTTTTATATGATGTAAAAAAGTGGTCCAATTTTAGTTTTTCCTATGTATCTGTTTATTTTTTCCAATATCACTTATTGAAGAGACCGTCTTTACCCTACTGTATATTCTTTTATCTTTTCTCATAGATTAATTGACCATATAAGTGAAGATTTATTTCTGGGCTCTGTTCTATTTTGTTGATCTAAGTGTCAGTTTTTGTGCCAGTACCATAATGTTTTATTATTGTGGCTTTGTATTATAGTTTGAAATCAGTGAATGTGATACCTCCCATTTAGTTCTCTCTCAAGGTAATTAGGTTATTTAGGGTCTTTGTGGTAGCATATAATAGAATTAGTTGTGTTCTAAGAAAAATACCATTGGTATATTAATAGGGATTGCACTGAATCTGTATATTGCTTTGAGCAGTAAAGACATTTTAGCAATATTAATTCTTCCAATTCATGAACAAAGTATATCTTTACATTTATTTGTATTCTCTTCAATTTCTTCAGCGTCTTATCATTTTCAGAAAGACCTTTTGTCTTATTGGTTAAATTTATTACTGGGTATTTTATGTTTTTTGGTGGAATTATTTTCTTAATTTTTTCTTCTTATTGTTTATTATTAGTGTATAAAAACATAATACATTTCTGAAAATAAATTTTGAATCCTGAACTTTACTGAATTCATTTATTAAATTTAATGCTTCTTGGTGGAGTTAGTGTTTTTTATGTATAGATTCACATCTACAAATAGTGACAGTTTTACTTCTTCCTTTCCAATTGGAGGCCTTTTTTTTTTTAACTTATCTGATTGCTGTGGCTAGGACTTCCAATACTATGTTGAATAGACATGGTGAGAGTAGTCAGCTTTCTCTTATTCCTTATTTTACAGGAAAGAACCTTTACCATTGAGTATGGTGTTAAATGTCAGTTTGTCATATATAGTTGTTATTTTGAAATAAGTTCTAACCCATTTTGTTGATTTTTTAATTATAAATAGATGTTGTATTTTGTCAGATTTTGTTTGCAACTATTGAGATAGTCATATGGTTTTTATTCTTCATTTTGTTTTTTTTAAATTTCACCTTTATTGCATTTCTTTCCATTACCATTAGTCCCTTTATATCCCCTTCCTCTCAGAAATTATCACACTGTTGTCCATGTCCATGAGTCCTTTTTCCTTTTTGCACAATCCCTCCACCTCCAAGCCCCCACCCCTTAGCTGTCATCCTGCTCTCCACCTATGAGCCTATCTCCATTTTCCTTGTTCACTCAGTTTGTTCATGAGTGAATTCATATGGCATTTGTATTTCTCTGAAAGGCTTATTTCACTTAGCATAATATTTTCCAGGTCTGTCCATACTGTCACGAAGGGTAAAATTTCCTTCTTTCTTATGACTGAGTAGTATTTCATCATGTAAATGTCCCATAGTTGCTTTATCCACTCATCTACTGATGAACACTTGGGTTGCTTCCATATCTTGGTGATTGTAAATAATGCTGCAATGAATACAGGGGTGCTTATAAGATTTTGAATTAGTGTTTTGGGTTCCTTTGGATATATTCCCAGAAGTGGGATTCTTAGGTCAAAAGGTAGATCCATTTCTAATTTTTTGAGGTATCCTCTACTGATTTCTACAGTGACTGCACCAGCCTACATCCATACCAACAGTGCAAAATGGGTCCCCTTTCTCCACATCTGCACCTGCACTTATGTGTCAATTTATTTATTTATTTACTTATTGAAATTGTTGCTCAAGTACACTTCTCTCCATTTACATCCCACCATGACCTTCGCCCCACCCATCCCCACCCTCAAACACACTCACTTTGACTTTGTCTTCCTTATACATGTTCCTTGATGGCCCTTCCACTATTTCCCCCTATTATTCATCTTCTCCCTCCTCTCTGGTTACTGTCAGTTTGTTCTTTATTTCAATGTCTCTGGTTGTATCTTGTTGATGATATACATTCTGACAGGTGTGAGATGATATCTCATTATGATTTTAATTTACATTTCTCTGATGATTAGTGATGTTGAGCATCTCCATATATCTATTAGCCATTTGTAGGTCCTCTTTGAAGAAATGTCTATTCGAGACCTTTGCCTATTTTCTAAATGGGTCGTTTCTTTTTTTGGTGTTGAGTTTTGTAACTTCTTTATAAATTTTTGATATTTACCCCTTATCAGATGTATTGGTGAATATAGTCTCCTATTCTGTGGGTTGTCTTTTTATTTTATTGATGATTTCCTTGTCTGTGCAAAAGCTTTTTAGCCTGATGTGGTCCCATTTGTTTACTTTTTCCTTTGTTTCCCTTGTCTGGGAAGATAAATCTGATAAAATATTGCTACAAGTAATGTTCAATATTTTGCTGCTTATATTTTCTTCTATAATTTTTATGGTTTCAGGTATAACATTTAAGTCTTTAATTCATTTTTAATTTATTCTTGTGTGTGATATGAGAAGGTGGTCTATTTTCATTTTTTTCTGCATTTATCTGTCCAACTTTCCCAAAACCATTTTTTGAATAAACTATCTTTACCCCATTTTATATGCTTGCTTCCTCTATCAAGTATTAATTTTATATAAAGGTGTAGGTTTATTAATGGGCTCTTTACTCTCTTACATTGATTTTTGTTTCTGTTTTTATGCCAGTACCAGGATATTTAGATTACAATGGTCTTATAGTATGTTTTCATGTTAGGTAGCATGATTCCTCCAACTTTGTTCTTTCTCGGGATCAATGTTGCTACTCAAGACCTTTTGTGGTTCCATATAAATGTTTTTTTTTGTTGTTTTTGTTCATATATTTTTATTTTTTATTGTTGTTCAAGTACAGTTGTCTCCATTTTCACACCAAAACCCTCTTCACCCCACCTATCCCTGACTCCCACCCCTGAAAGTACCCCCTTTAGTCCATGTGCCTTTTATACATTCCCCTTGATGGCCCTTCCCCTATTATCCTTCTCCCTTTTCCCCTCTGGTAACTGTCGGTTTATTCTTTATTTCAATGTCTCTGGTTGTATTTTTCTTGATTGTTCATATAAATTTTTGAAATATTTGTCCTAGTTCTGTGAAATATGTTATTGGAATCTTGATAGGAATTGTATTGAATCTATAGATTGCCTTGGGTATTACAGACATTTTAATTATGTTAATTCTTCCTATCCATGAACACAGTATGCATTTCCCCTTGTTTGTATTTCTCTCTATTTCTTTCTTCAGTGTCTCATAATTTTCTGAGTACAGTTCTGGTTAGGTTTATTCTTAGATATTTTATTCCTTTTGTAACAATTGTGAATGCAATTGTTTTCTTAATGTCCCTTTCTGTTTGTTATTGGCATATAAAAGTGACACTAATTTCTGGATATTAATTTTGTATTCTGCTACTTTGTTGAATTTATTCATCAGTTCTAGTAGTTTCTTGGTGGAATCTTTGGGTTTACTATGTACAGTATCATGTCATGTGCAAATAATGACAGTTTTACTTCATCCTTTCCAATTTGGGTGTCTTTTATTTCTTCTTCTTGTCTGATTGCTATGGCTAGGATTTCCAGTACTGTGCTGAATGTGAGGTGAAAGCAGGCATCCTTGTCTTGTTCCAGATCTTAAGAGAACTGCTTGTAGTTTTTGCCCAGGGTATGATGCTGGCATGTGTTTGTAATATATGGCATTTATTATATTTGGGTATGCTCCCTTTAATCTTATTTTGCTGAGAGTTTTTATGATAAATGTGTGCTGGGTTTTATCAAATGCTTTTCTGCGTCTATTGATATCATCATGTGGTTTTTATCTTTAATTTTGTTTTGTGGTGAATAACATTTATTGATTTGCAAGTGTTGCAACGTTGCATTCCCAGAAAAAAAATCTCACTAAATCATGGTGTATGAGCTTATTGATGCATTGCTGTATTTAGTTTACTAATATTTCGTTGAGCATTATAGCATCTATGTTCATCAGGGATATTGACCAATAATTTTCTTTATATGTAGTGTCTTTTTCTGGCTTTGGAATTAGGATAATGCTTACCTCATAAAATGAGTTTGGGAGCCTTACCTCCTCTTGAATTTTATGAAAAAGTTTGAGAAGAAGGGGTGTTAGTTCTTCTCAGAATGCGTGCTAAAATTCACCTTTGAAGCTATTTAGTCCAGGGCATTTGTTTTGGGGGAAGTTTTGGTTACTGCTTCAATTTCACTACATGTAATGTGTCCCTTCAGATTCTCTGATTATTTCTGATTTAGTTTTTGGAGACTGTGTGTTTCTAGGAATGTATCTATTTTTTCCAGGTTGCCCAGTTTGTTGGCATATAGTTGTTCATAATATTTTCTTATTACCTTTGTATTTCCTTGGTGTCAGTTTTTTTCCTCTTTCATTTATGATTTATTGTTTGGATTCTTTCTCTTTTTTTCTTGATGAGCCTGGTTAAATGTTTGTCAATCTTGTTTATCTTTTCAAAGAACCAGTCATGAGTTCATTGAACTATTGTATCATTTTTTAGACTCTATTTTTTTATTTCTGTTTTGATCTTTATGATTTCCTGCCTTCTTCTCACTTTGAGCTTTGTTTGTTGTTCTTTTGGAAGTTCTCTTAAGTGTAATGTTAGATCATTTATTTGAGCTTTTTCTTGGCTTTTTTTTTTTCTTGTAGTAGGGCTGTAAGACTATGAATTTCCCTCTTAGGATTGCTTTCCCAGTGTCCCACAGATTTTGGATTGTTTTGTTCTGTTCTCATTTGTTTCTAATTATCTTTTGATCTCTTCCTTGATCTCATTGTTGACCTGTTCATTGTTTTAAAACATATTATTTAGCTTCCATATCTTTGCATTTTTTTGGTGTTCTTCTCATGATTGATTTCTAGATTTATAGCATTGTGTTCAGAGAAGATGCTTGATATGATTTTAATCTTCTCAGATTTATTGAAACTTGTTTTGTGTCCTAACATGTGGTCTATCCTAGAAAACATTCTATGTGCATTTGAAAAGTATATACATTCTACAGTTTTGGGATGAAATGCTCTGAAAATATTATTAGGTCTATTTGATCTTTGGTGTTGATTTTCTGTCTGGAAGATCTGTCCATTGAAGTCAGTGGGTTGTTAAAATCTCCAAGTATGACTGTTTTTCTGTTGATCTCTCCTTTTATGTCCATAAAGAATTAATTCACATATTTAGGTGTTCCAATGTTGGTTACATAAATGTTTACTAAAATTAATCATCTTGTTGGATTCTCCCTTTATCATTATGTAGTTTCCTTCTCTATCTCTTACTATAGCCTTGGTTTTAAAGTCTATTTTGTCAGCTATAACTACTATTACCCAAGTTTTTTCCCTTTCCATTTGCATGAAATATCTTTTTCCATCCCTTTACTTTAAGTCTGTGTGTATCTTTGAATCTGAGGTGGGTTTCTTGGAGGCAGCATATACATGGGTCTTGTTTTCTTATCCATTCAGCTACCCTGTCTTTTGGTGAGAGCATTTAAGCCATTCACATTTAAGGTGATTATTGATAGAAATGTATTTAGTGTCATTTTATTGTTAGACTTTTTTTCTTCTGCTTTTTTTCTTTCTCCTTTCTCCCCTTCCTCCTCCTCCTTCTTCTTAGTTTTTCCCTTCCCCTTCCCCTTCCCCTGCCCTTTTCCTTTCCCCTTCTCCTTTTACTTCTCCTTTCTTGCAAGCCCTTCAACATTTGTTGCAGTACTGTTTTGGCATTAACAAACTCCTTTAACTCTTCATTATCTGGGTAGCTCCTTATTTCTACGTTGATTTCAAATGATAGCCTTGCTGGGTAAAATAGCCTTGGTTGTAGGTCCTTGGTTTCCATCATCTTGAATATTTTTCACCACTCCCTTCTGGCCTGAAATTTCTCTGCTGTGTAATCGGATGACAGTCTAATTGGTGTTCCTTTGAAATATAACTGCCTGCTTTTCACTTGCAGCTTTTAGGATTCCCTCCTCATATTTAAGCCTTTTCATTTTAATTATGTTGCATCTTGGTGTAGGCTCTTTGGCTCCAACTTACTTGGGACTCTTTAGTTTCCTTGACTTGTGTGCCTTTTT
>PVKM010011340.1:0-33400 GCA_004027735.1 Carollia perspicillata
CGGTCACCTAAAACAGGAGCAGAGCCACAGAAATGGAAGGTTAGCAACAGGGGAGTGGGAGGAGAGGGTGGGGAGAAGGTACAGAGAATAAGTAGCATAGATGGTGGGGAGAAAATAGACAGGGAGAGGGCAAGAGTAGTGTGGGAAATGTAGAAGCTAAAGAACTTATGATACATGGACAAGAACTAAAGAGGGGGAGCGTGGGTGGGAGGGGGTGTGCAGGGTGGAGGGGAATGAAGGGGGCAATGGGAGAACTGTAATGGCATAATCAATAAAAAAGTTATGGAAAAAAATAATAAAAATAAAAATAAAAACACTACAATTTTTGTGGCTGTCTTCTAGTTGAAAACATCAGAATCAGTAAAACTGTAATAATTAGTGTAGTTGGCAACATGGCTCAAGAGCTACGTAAAACATTACAGATGCAAATAGTTCATGCTAAAACAGTTACTAACTTATAAATTATAAGTCACTTTAAATTCTAGTTTTCAGGCCCCCTCATCTGAACAATGAGGACATGTAATAGCACTATGACATCCACTACAAACCATGAATAACTGGAGAAGATCAAGAACTGCAATACCTCGCTCCCTTTCTAATTAACTCCTCCCATTTCTGGATTATGCAGGTCACTTCAGCCCTGATCCTACAAATTTGTCCCTTAGCAGTGAATGGAAGACCAACAAAGCTGGAATGGGAATAAAAGAGTATACTGATCTTTCTCTTATCCACCTAAGCAAATCTATTTGTCCAGACACAAGTAATTAGCTGAATTACACCAAATCTTGGATTTAAATGCTATATTATCTTACCTTTTCTGATCTTCGTGTTTTCTTCCTTCTATAAGTTGCTCAATATTTAGCAAGCCCCACCCATTTTCTGTCACTCCAATTAGCCCTATATACCAAAACTGAAATACAAATTTATGTATTCAACAACTGTTTGTTCAGTGCTTACTTATGTGCAAGCCACCATAGAGACTCAATAACCAGGCGGGATTCTCCCATCGGTCTTCGAAAAATGCCTTTGAATTGATCTCATTTTCTCAAAAACATGGTAATTAGCACCAAAGCAAAATATAACACCTATTATTTCTTTAGTTATAAACTCTAGATAGAGTGAAGAAAATATTTGTTTTTCAAGATAGCATCACATTTTAAGATGCCCTATGCACAAGATATATTCAAGTTATTTACACCAGTAACTCTAAGCAGACTGTTTTGTTCAAACTGGAGAGTAAAGAGAATAACTTCTCACTCTAAGGAAGAAGCACTGTAAGGTTATACAAAGCCATGAGCAATAACTTCCAAATTCACAAACAAGTAATACAGTTACAACATATCTGGCTCTGGCCATTAAAAGAATATACCATGCATTATTCCTAGCAACTGAGTGGTATCATATTCCACGGCATGTGTTTTAGTTTTTTGTTATCTGCAAAAAAAGTGAAAATGTTATTGAAGTGCACTTGTTTTCACAGAATAGGAAAGTCAATTTAAAGGCTCTTCCTAGCCCTTCTCCCCTCCACATTCCCATTTTCTTCTCAACTCAAGACGCTGTTCCTGAACATATAAGCCCACAACATTGAAATGAATGTACATGTCCATGAAATGTAGTACTCTAAAAGTAAGTTATGGAAAGATCAAGTCTGAGTTCGAACTGTTCTAGTTGATATACTAGGCAGTAAGTCAGAAGTCCTAGATTTTAGAAATAATGGAGATGAGTACAGAAGACAGTCCGTCACATTTAGATTATAAAGCAGGAATGTTACTGAAGATTACACTTTAATTTTAAATACCAGAGCCCAAGTATATGAGCAAAAAGTACCCTAACAGTAAATACATTTTTTACAATTACCTCTACATCTTTTTTTTTTTTTATTTTAATTGTTATTCCAGTATAGTTTTCTGTCTTTTACTCCTGTCCCAGTCTACCTCTACCTCTACATCTTTCTTAAAATGCCAGGAATAATTTAATCTGACAAATTTTATGTACATGCCCATTCTCAGAATCAAACAGTAGACGAGGACTGGATTCGAGTGATCCCTGGATTTTCCAGGAGCTGTTATGAATGTCAGAACTGGTGAACAACTGGATTGCGGTACAGTAAAGGAGAAGGTTCAAGCATTAGCACCAAGTTTCTAGCCTAGGCAACTCAGCTGATGACAGTGGAAACATTAATCTACTTCACATAGTTGTTAGAATAGTTTTCTTTCTTTTGGTGTGGACAGGGGTTAAGAGTAGGGAAGAAGTGAAGGATTACTTTAGATTTACATATTTTCAAATTTATAGTATTTATGGAGCATCGGGAGGTGCCTGGTAGACTGTTGGATCTGTCTCAGAAGAGAAATATACTCTGGACATAAATTTGTGAGTCATCAGCACACAGGTAGTAAGCAAGTAAAAAGTCATGTGAATAGATGAGATCAATAGGAAGAGAGAAAAGAACAAAGGTTGAAAAACCACCTCAGGAATACTAATATTTAAGGGCAGGCAAAGGGAAGAATGGCAAGAGTCTACAAATGAGGCCAAATACATAGAGGAAGAACAAGAAGAGACTGATATATCCCTGATATAAGACAGAAAGCTGTTTCAAAAGGGTGCTAGGGGGTGGGATGGGGGCTGGGAAGTCAAATAAACTGACCAGAAAATGGCCCCTTTCTTGTTATCTGTCCCATCCTTTAGAGAGCACTGCTTCTCTAACTTGAAGCATTAGAAGAGAGGCAGTAACTGTTATTCAAAATAACCTATGTTCTATTTTTAGTATAAAAACAAACATTAAGCTTAAAGCAAAATATAAACACAATTTTTGGAAAGTTATTATTGTACCATCGCTTGGTACAATAGCGATACCATCCCTCGCTTCTTGCTCTAGTTTCTATGTGCTGTATGTTCCAAATATATGATGCTACCTGCTTTAATTATGATGGAGAAAAGGGAAATGTCTGTTTTACCTGCTTTGTAGAGCATCTAACCTAACAGAATTAACTAATACAAATTAATGTCATATAATGTCAATTACAAGATTATTGGAATGAGGGGTAAAAATGAGCAAGTAAAATTATGTCCACAAATAAAGCAGCCAGAGAAATATCTAAAGCTGTTTAAAGTATTTTTGACAAACTAATATCAAAGTTAAAGAGTACATCTGTTTCAAAATTCAATCACCAATAAACTACTAATACACATAACAACATGGATGAATCTCAAAAACCCGTACTCTAAGTGAATCAAATACGACACAGAAGCCTACATACTGTATGATTCTATTTATATGACAGTCTAGAGAAGACAAAACTGCTAGTACAGAAATTAGATTTGGTTGCCAGGGGCTGGGATAGGTATAGAACAATGATTACAAAAGAATATAAGGGACCTTTTGGGGGTAATGGAAATATTCTATGTCTTGACTGTGGTGGTGGTTGCAAAACTGTATGTTTGTCAAAACTCATCAACTGTAAACTTAAAACAGTGAATTTTACTGTGTAAATTGCACCTAAATAAACCTTACTTAAATTAAAAACAAAACTAAGACATCATATCACTATTTTAGTTGAACAACATTTTTAAAAGACTTTATTTATTTTTAGAGGGGAAAGGAGGAAGAAAAAGAGGGAGAGAAACACCCGTGTGTGGTTGCCTCTCACGTGCCTGACACCGGGGACCTGGCCAGCAACCGAGGCATGTGGACCCACCGGGAATTGAACCAGCAACCCCCTGCTTTGCAGGCTGGCACTCAATCCACTGAGCCACACCAGCCAGGGCTGAATAGCATTTTTCATGAGCTGTAATGTGTTTCTCACTATAGTTAGCTTATCTATAGTATTATACATACTACTTAAATTAGCAAAGAAAATAAAAACTATAATAAGTCACCTGGCTAGTATGGCTCAGTGGATTGAGTGCTGGCCTGTGAACCAAAGGGTTGCCAGTTTGATTCCCAGTCAGGGCATATGCCTGTGTTGCAGGCCAAGTTCCCAGTAGGGGGCGCACAAAAGGCAACCACACATTGATGTTTCCCTCCCTCTTTCTCTTTCCCTTCCCCTCTTCTCTAAAAAGAAAAATAATTGTAATAAATCAATCTCAAGCTAAAAACAAGACAGTAGATAACTTCCCTCTTGCAAAAAACCTCAATATCTCAGTTCCAATTCTATTGCCCAAGGGACTAAAACAATAAAATTCTTATCAATAGCTAAAAGAACTGTTTTAAACTTTACTTTGATTTACTTTGATACACAAGTTATGTTATGTATGTACCATTAAGGATGTATGCAAATAAAATGTTCTCACCCAAAAATAAGCCTCAAGGCCATAATCTATACCCCCAAAAATTGTATTTTGAAATTAACACAAAAATATAATTGCCCCTCACAAATCTTAGATTTAGAAATAAATCCTTAAGAAATATTATATAGCTCAATTCCAATTAATCAATTCAACAAAAACATACTGAATAACTATAACATAGGACAAACACTACTATAGCACTGATGATTTAGTATGGCTGATGGACACAGGAATAATTTATTTTATCAAGAGATACAAGTAATACACTGTCAAACGCTACAAAATGGAATGACCAGGGAAATTTTCACAAGAAAGGCCATGCTTTCTCTTTCTCTTAAAAAAAAAAAAAAAAAAAACACCTCTGGTCCTTGACTTGATATTTTGAGATGCAACACATGATTACAGAAGAAAGCAGGAATGCTATACAAATTATGTCAATGTTTTTTCACCAGCAACATTTTGAACTTAGGAAGCTCTCAGAATTTGAGGCCTTTCAAACTGTTCTAGGTTTCATCAAGGAAAGTGTATATTTATTGAAAAAATTATGTACTGTATAAGTGAATCCACTCAGTTAAAAATTGTGTTGTTCAAAGATCAACAGTAACACATTACAGGACCATGCACATTAACAACACCTATATTCACCGCGCTAAATAAAAAATTGCTTAGGAGGAGATAAAGACTGTATGGACACTGACAGAGAAAAGAAGACACACATATGAAAAGGGGAAGAAAAAAAGGGTACAAAGATACTTAGTACAATTAAATAAAAATATATGTCAATATGTCTTTGAAGGTAACCTGAAGGCTGGTTACGGCATAAATACTCTATTCCTAATTCTTGTCTCAAAATGGAAAGAATGGTAACAGTAGCTTTTAGGCGATTACATTTTTCCACTTGGTCATCATCAAGGAAAAACTAAATTACACATAGCCTATGTTCAGATGATCAATTTATTTAGATGGAAATTGGCAACCCACAATCCTATTAAATAAAGATAAGTAAAAGTGATTTTAAATTCTCAAAGGGTTGTCAAGGAGCAGTGCAGAGAAAACTTGGTGATGTACTGCCTTGCTAGGATTAATTTCAAAGACATTTTTGTTTTACAAATAAAAAATTAAGTACATAGTCATTATGTTTGAGTTTTAATAATTCATTAGTGTTTCAAGCACTGTTAGTTTTTAAGGTATCTAGAATAATTACTTTTAAAAAACGGTACTTGTATCAAAAACAAGTTTGCATTTTATCAGCACAAGACTAAAAGACTGAGAAGTGTAAGTGACCCAAATACGTTAACTCTAACAAAAAGGAATCCAGTATTTAAAAATAATGTCGGAGTTCCTGAATTTCTCAGGAGATGTAAAAGCATAAGAAATTATTTAAATAAATTAATTAATTAATGCTGCTAATTCCATGTTTCTGCATACTGAAAAAACTTTTCCTTTCTGTCCAAGGGCAAATATATACCACAGAAAACTTTGAGAGTTTGGTATATTTATGTTAAATGATATGTTACATAGATGTAAAATGGCAAAAGAATTTACCTACATATGTTGATAATTTAATGTATTGGGGGAATATTTTTTAATGCTCAACATTTTTATTAAAATAATTCAAGAATCACAATATTATGAAAATAATTGGCTTTCCTATATTTGCGAAAGCTATCTATTCCACAGATAAAGCATGCATATATAGGGTGGAACAAAAATAGGTTTGAATAGACAAAAGAGTTTATTCTCATATTATTATTGATTAATTATGGTATTATTTTCTATATGAACTACAGACCTACATTTGCCCCACCCTGTATTTACAAATAATGTCTTATTTAAATGCATATTATACATACAAACATTTTGTACATTGTATGTGGTGTAAAACAACATTTTTTTTTTAAAGACTGTAACCCAATGATGTATTGGTGATAACTGACCAAAACATGTCAGAATTCCTGTTTTTAAATTATCTTCAGGATCTCTTTATAAGCCACACAAGAATCACATCTCTATAATCAAGCCTACCATCTGTGGGAAAATGGAAAGAAGTTTCAGAATTAGAAATATTTAGGCTGGAATCTCCTTTCTAACACTTGCTGTCTTTGCCACCCTGGACAAGTTTCTTAAACATGATGAACCTCAATTTCCTTGTCTGTAAAATAATAACACAATCACTAACCTCACTGGGTGGCTCGGTGGTTCAAATCACAATATACAGTGTAATGGTTAAGGTTGATGAGTGAAGCATTAACTCTGGAGTCCTTTCTCCACTTCCACAGCTGTGTGATGTTGGGCTAGTTGCTTAATCATTCTATACCTCAATTTTCTCACATATCTTAGGATAATAAATACAACCAAACTCATACTATACCTTAAAGAATTGAGAAAATCCATATAAAGCCCCTCGCACAGTTTCTGGCACATGAAAATCACTCAATAATATTACATATTACAAATGTAAAGCACTTAATACAGAGCCTGCCACACACAAAAAGATCTTATTAAATCTTTGTTTTCTTAAACTAAGTTCTAAATTACTTTTCACTTTCTCTAAAATTCAAATTCACCTCTGAAAATGAAGATTTACCATTAAGGATAAGAAAAATACTATCTCAAAGGTTCTAAAGGTATTAGCTAAAGGAATTCCCATAAGGATGTATGCAACAGCAACAGCTCTGGAAGTTAAGTGTACAACTTTTCAAGGGGATGACTATCATAGGATCAAATTCTTTGGTTATATAAATACTGGAACTTTAAAAAATGATTAGTCATATTACTTTATAGATTCATTATCTGCTATATGACAACTGGTCTAGACAGTGATTTCTATGAATGAAATCACTGCCTAAAGATGAATTTTCCCTTTCTGAATATAGATACTTTGACCACTTCAAGTTAATATAAAAAAACTACAAGTAAAAATATCAGATTGTTTGACAACTCAAATTTAAAATACAAGATAGCAAAGATTTGCTGATTTCAAAAACATTATATATACATATATACAACATGTAGCCTGAATTCTACTTATAGTTCTTTGCCTAAAGTAAACAATTTCCTTGACTACATTACTTGAAAGTACTGAATCAAATGAGCAACCAAAGGATAATATTAAGATTTTACTAAAATTACGAATGTGGAATCCTAAATCCTTAGCAACACATACGTTGATAAATCAGATTAATCAATTACTATTTTAAATTATTTATTTGTTTTTACTTAACCTTTATTGTATTTTTTCCATTACCATTTAGTCCCTTCACACCCCCCACACCCAGTTGATCATTTACTATTAATAAAATCGTAAGACAGCAGGCAATTTTCTAAACTTTCCACCTGTAAATTTTTTTCATCTGTATGTTGTGCATGGTTAACTATCTCTAATTCATGATCTTTTTAGAGGAATTAAATGAGATAATATTATGGGGAAATATTTAACACAACTGACAAATAATAAGCCCTTAAATTAACTAGCTGGTGATGCTGGATAAAACAAAAATAATCTCTCCTAATAGTATCACTTTGGGAATAGAAAGGAATATGCCTTAAGACATAATGAAATGACAAACTCAGTTCATCAAAACTGACTCCAGATTTACACCAAACACAACAATATATAAAATAAATATCTAAAGTCATTTTATTACTTCACTTAACTTGGACAAAAAATTCTGACCATATAAATTACTCTTTAAAAGTACAATTATGCCCTCACATTAAAAAACCTGGTGTTTAAAACTGTTTTTAAATCAACCAGAAACACTAAAATTCCCCTCTAATGTAATTTCTAATGTAAAAGTACTATTTTCATACCAGGAAAATGTAACTGAGAGAGAGAGAGAGAGATCAAATCTCTCTAAAAGAAGAAGGAAAAGCACCTTGGACTCAGATAACTGAAAAAGTTACAATTGGTATCAGTGTCAACACTGAGCAATGCATAGCAGCATGACCAGACCTCAAATATTTCTTAAAGCAACATAATCTAATAAAAAACTATTAAGAGTCAGGGAATCCCTTATTCTCCCACTGACTCACTACTTGAATCTCTATACCAATCATGTGGCCTCTAATGTCAAGTTTTTCATCAAAAAAATGGCAATCATACTGATCCCTTCTTCCACAGGGAAATGAGAATATTTTTAAAGGAACTCAGATCACCTTGAAAAAGAACCAATTTAAAACTACAAAAGGCCCTGGCTGGTGTGGCTCAGTGGATTGAGTGCTGGCCTACAAACTGAAAGGTTGCCAATTTGATTCCCAGTCAGGGCACACGCATGGGTTGCAGGCCAGGACCCTAGTTGGGGCATGCATGAATCTGATGTTTCTGTCCCTCTCTTTCTTCCTCCCTCCCTCTCTCTAGAAATAAATAAAATCTCTCTCTAAAAAACAAATTACACAGTAATAATAAATGACTACTAAAAATAGAGAAAACGCTACTTAGAAAGTACATTTTAAAGCCCTGGCCAAGTGCCTCAGTTGGTTGGAGCATCATCCCATGTACCAAAAGGTTGCAGGTTCAATCCCTGGTCAGGGCACACACCTAGCTTGTGGGTTCAATCCCAATTGGGGCACATACAACCATTCTATGTTCTTTCTCTCTCCCACCTCTTCTTCTCTCTCTAAAATAAATATATCCTGGAGTGAGGATTTTTAAATGATTTTCAAAAGCTATATAAAACCATAAATTACCACCAAAGCCAACTTAGTATGTTTGAGATATTAAAATAAATACCTTCAACTAAACAGTTAACTACCAGACTTCTATGAAGTTCCTAGTTAGTAATTTCCTAGTCATTCTACAGCAAATAAGAGTGATAAACAGAACTGAAGTGACACTTCTACAAAAGGAATTTTTACTTACAATAACTCAGTCTTCCCAATCACTTCATATGAAGCCGAAATCTTTTTTTTAAATTTCAGAATTACTTACAAATTATGGTTTTCCTAATAAGCAATGGGGTAGGGAAAGTTAAATGAAATTATATAAAACTCATTTAGTTTTTATTTACTCCTGTATTACTAATTTTTAAATCTTATTTTAAGAAGGTAAAAATACCACATTACAATACGTCAAAATATAATACAGACAAGTTCAAATGTTTCTAGCATAGCAGTTTGATGATGGATTGCTATTGAAAAAATTAAATATGAAGTTAGTTTAGGAAGTCTTAAAAAAATTCATATGTGAGCTGGGTAGTCCAGCTCCAAATACAGAAAATTTCATGTTTGAGTGGGTATAGCTTTGATAATAATATTTTTGAAATTTAATAATGATCACTAAGCAGAAAACCAAAGTACATTTACTACCATACTGAAAACTTTCACTTTTCCTCCCCAAAGAGACTCTCAAAATCTGTCTTTCTTTCAAAGATAGTTTTTCTTCTTCTTAAAGATGGAGAGTATTATAATGACCCCTAGCACAGGTTCAAAATGCTTTTAAATAACTAGTAAACAAATGTTGAATGGCCTTTTAGTCTGCAGACTAAAGAGAAACAGTAAACCATAATGTTGAAATTTCCTTTAGGTATATTAGGAAATATTTCTCCAAATAATATAGTAACTACCAATGTAAGGTTACTGGAACACTACAGGTGTCTCCTTCACTGAATTAAAAAACTAATAACGGGAATACAAGATTAACCACTGGTGACTATTCCAACCAACAGAGGGGAGGTAGAGCAGGCTATTCGTAATCTCCAGGGAAATACAAATTATTCATTCCAACTAAATTATCAAAAGTGTAAAGTTCAAGTTTAGGTTTTACTCGAGTTTTATAACGTTTTCTCCTTTTAAAATAACCCATTTAATTAGTTGACTAAATAAAAATACTTTCAATCTACTTTAAAGAAGTGTTTATGCTGTCAAACATTTAATAAAAGCTATTACAAAATCTATTAGAGATTGCTAACTATGTACAATTGGGAAAATAAGATCTGATAATAATTAATTCACTTTCATTTAATTCCAAAGTCACTAGGAAAAAAAAAATCAGTCACATAAACTGATACCTAACACATAGATTTAAACATCTGTGTAAGCAAGCTGTCTTTAAGTAAAAATTCTAAAAGTTCCTTCTGTTGATGAAAACTAAGCAAGCAGAACTTCTTCCCATATCCTTTAACAGAAATACGTTCAGCCCTTGACATGTCTCTGTATTTTAAGTTGTAATGACAATTACAGGTTCATGTAAGGGCCTTTTACATTTATACTGAGGTCCTTATCTGCCTCTCCAAACCCCAAACCCCAAACCCTCTGCTTAAGATGTTAAGTGTTTCTCCCTTCAATATTCTCTCCCCGCAGCAGGCCCCCATTCGCATGCCCCCCAACAGGGTAGGCCTGAGGCCCAGTAGCAAACAGTGTCTAACAGGAGCAGGCAGCACAAAGACAGGAATGGGAGATTAGTGGGAGGGAGGGAGGCCGGGATTGGGGCTCAGCAGGAGCTTCAGGCTTTTTAAAATTCAAACTGCTCCCTGACCAATACAAATCACGGACACGCTACTGACTACTACACGGATTTATAGCATTAAAAACATACCTAGTACGTGACAGCTATATTAACTTCAGTCTTTTTAACATTTTGCCATACGTTTGCAGTAAATGTGGTACAATTTATTTTAAGCACAATACTAAACTCAAAAATAACCTTCAGAAAAGTTACTCTCATCTACAATGACAATTTTACCAGACAAAAAAATTCCAACCAATGTACCACCACCACAGTTTGTAAAACAAGAGACTTTGTTGATCAGCGTTGCTTCATTTTAACCAATACAAGCTTCCCTACGCTGAATATAGTACAAAGTATCAAAATGGTCTAACGCAGGTACATTTACCTTGCTATGCAACTTGTATGGCTGAAAACTTTTAAATTGGTTGTTTTCCTTTCTACCAATCTACGCCTCCATAAACAAGCTCAAAACACTTTAACTTATGCGTCAATTAGAATTTAAGATAGAACTTATATTTTTCTCTAGCATTTACAGATAATTTGACCTATTAAAATGACACCTCTCTCATTACACAGTCAAACATCATGGGCACAAACAGCCAATGACAATCCTGGGACCTCAAGAAGATCTGCCCTGACATGAAAGGATGGCACCTTCTACATTTTTTTAGCCTCCCAGGAATTTTAGGCAAAACTTAATTTGTATACTTTTAAAGAAAATTGGTTTTACTCGTATCTCAGCACACTTCTGAAAACGTTTAAAATTGTTTTGATATGCTTCTACAAGGCTAAAGCAGGAAGTACCTGAGTATTTTATGTTACAGTCGTTTAAAACTGTCCTTACATAACACAGAGAAATATAAAGTGGCAGGATAAACCTGTCAAGTACTTCATACTTTGTCTTTGAATAAAAAGTCCATGTGCAACAGACACTGTCAAACCACAACATAAAAGCTCTTTATTTGTTTTTTTGGCGTGGAGGGGGTACATAATGCCGTGTCTACAATACTATGGTCTTCTGTGTTAAATATTCATGTGAAAGACTTAATTCTTCCGAGAAAGAAAACGAGTCTTTATGAACTTTCCAACGTCCAAACAAGTTTTACCCGGGGAAAGAATCACCACAGGGTCCGCGTCGGAGTATTTACATTTCTCTCTCTAACTGAAACTACTTCCTCCCTTGCTGGGGTCACAGGGGGAGGAAGGGGGGTTGTTTGTTTCGCTGGGACGTTCCCCGCTCCCGGACCGGGAAAGTTGTAAATATGGGGACGAGCAGGGCACGGCCGCGGCGAGTTGTATTGTTTCCGCCTCCTCGCCAGCCGCGGCTCCGCTCCCGGGCGAGGCCTGTCACCGACCGGCCGCAGCCCCGCGCAGCCCGGAGCTCTCCTAATCCCCGAGCTCAAGTAGATTCCGCTGGCCCGCGGCCTGCACTCTCCGCCGGGCCTACGCCTCCCCGGCCGCCCGGCAGGAGCCGTGCCCGCCACCGGAGGCGGCCGGGAGAGGGTACAAAACCCGGCGCCCAGGGCGGCTGCCGCCAGAGAGGAGCGAACTCTCGACTCGCCCGCGGAGGAGACCTGGGGCCGCTAAGGAAACGGCGGGGAGGGGAGCGAGGAGGAGAGACGCTGAGGACCTGGCGCCGCCGCCGCCGCCGCCGCCGAAATAAAGAGCAGGAATTTACCTGGGCGAATCGGCGTCTGAATCCGAGCGGAGGCCGAGGCCGCGGTGGCGAGAGACTATAATCCGGGCCGGGAGGGGGGGTGGCTACGGCTCCTCTTCCGTCTCCTCAGTGCGGGGAACATGTAGAGCCGGGGGGAGACCAGCCGAGAAGACAAATCGCTGCTTCTTCTTCCTCCTCCTCCTCCTTCTCCCACATAGAAACACTCACAAACACCCGGCCAGGGGCCCGAGCTACCGGGGGGGCATCGCCGCCGGCCCGGGAACCAATCCTCCTGTCGGCGGGGGCGTCCCTCCCTGCGGCTTGGTGGTGTCGGGTGAGTCGGTACCGACGGAGGGAGGGGGGGGAGGGCGGGGGGGGAAGGAGCCCTGTGTGTGTCTCTCTCTCGTTCCGTCTCTCCCTCTCAGAACAAAATGCCGACCGGAAGTGCAGCTGCAGGAATGACTCCCTCCACCGGCGCCAAACACTAACAACCACCCCCTCTTCCCCACTCCACTTCCGCCACCGCCGCCGCCGCCGCCGCCACTTCGGCTCGCGTCCTCCGCCGAGCCGCTTCGTTCCGCACGGCCTCCGAGGCCTGGCGGGGTCGGCGGCGAGGCGGCAGCGGCTCTGCTCCGTGCCCTCCTCCTCCTCCTCCTCAAGGCGGTTGTGGATGTTGCTTTTTACTGACGATCCTGCGGAGCGGCGTTTTCGCTGCGGCGCGGGGGGGCCGGCTCCCTCGGGTCTTTATTTTCCCGGAGGCCGACCGGATTGCGGTCCGGATTCGGTGGAGGTCGAGTGCGTGGGGGGCCCTCTGGCCCGGCCCGGCTCGCAGGCCGCGCTCGCTGCCCCGGCAGGTCGTCATTAGCTTTAGGGAGCCGAGCGCGGGGCGGACACGCAGAGGACGCCCGAGATTCGACGGCGACGCTGCATTTTTTAAATGGTATCCCTGCAGCCTGGTGGATGTATCGTACACCTTCTCTCCTTTTGAGAGGCCGGACTTTACGCCTGTCTCTGCATTATTTCTGCGGGGTAAGAGCGCAGCCCCTGGAAGTGAAGAAGATTCCCAGCTGAATCGAACTGGAATCGTGTTTGTGATGCATTTATTTCTGGAAATAAGTGGTCTTTTCTGAACCTCCTTTTTGTTGGCGGTGGTTCTGGCTGTTCCCTAACTGTCGGGATAAAGGCCTGTAGGCGACGCTGTTGGAGCGAGTGGCTGGCCCGCGACGGGCCGGAGCGCGCGGGTTGGCGCCCCCCTTTAGTGTGGGTGGAGCCGAGCGCGCTGGAGAGCTGCCCGCGCGACCCCGGCCACCGGCGACCGCGGGACACGGGTGGGCCGATTTCAGACATTCCTTTCCTTGATATATGTGAAACAGTGAGGCTCAGGGGCGCAAATGTGATTACGTGTAGAGGACCATGCTTCTAGTAGTCTTATTGTAACACGTGAAATAACTATCGTTCTAGGGTTCTTTAAGTTTACTTGGGTAGATTAAAGGGGCACTATTCTGTAGATAAAAAATGCAGTAGGTGCGCGTATTTTAGTAAACGGGACGATGTTTGTGTTATATTTTCATGAATTTGGTTAAATGATATTAATTGTAAATGGGAATTTTTGCCTACAGGTTATTCCTTTTGTCTCAAAAAAAAGTTACTGGAGGGACTAAGTCAGATCTTGTCACTCCTTTACTCTGACCCTCCAATGGCTTTGCATCTAGCAGAGAGTAAAAGCCAAAGCCATGCTGGCAGAGTGAAGGCCTGGCGCGCTGGGATAGGAGAAGCTGCGCTGGCGTCCTAGCGAACGGGACCTTTGCCCTCCCTGTTCCCTCTGCCAGGCTCTTTCCCCAGGTAACAGTAAGACTTGCGCCCTCACCTTCAAGTGTTTACTCAAATGTCACCTCGGGGCTCCGGTGGCTACTCTTAAACTGCAAGTTCCCTTTCCCATTTTATCATTCAGGCATTCTACATATCATACGTATTAGCTGTGTTACCCAGTGAAACATAAATGCCAGGAGGGCAAGGGGTTTTGTTTTCTTCCGTTGGTGTTTTGTGGAGGAAATATGCCTAGAATGATGGCTTACACAGGGTGGATGCTTAGTATTTGGTTAATGAATGAATGAGAGCCATAACCCCTCTACTCCCCTGCACACACCAATTTCTGAATTCTGTCCCTTAATTTATACTTACAGGTGCTACAGATAACTTTATGAAAGAGATGTGAAAACTTGGGGGGGGCGGGGAATGCGAATTTATTACAGAGTTCTGGCAAAAGGCACTTTCTAGACATTTGAACCCCCCCCCCAACACCAGAAGGCCACAAACTAGTGATGATAATTTTTTTTTAGGTTTCTGTAAATGGACTTGCTATCAGACAGTGGATCGATCACGTGATCGTGTTCGTACTGGGCCCATTAATTTTGCTCTCTTCCTGAATTATAAACCGACTTGTTCATTCCACTGCCCTTCTTCTTGCAAAATACATGCTATTTTCACTGAATTAAAGTTAAGAATTGGTTGGCTTACCCCAATTCAGCACTACTGGGAAAGTTCATTCAGCAAATATTTAGTGGGCACAAAATGTGTGCCAGTCAGTGATTCAAAAGGTGCATGTTTCTGAAGCCTTATGTGAAGGAGCACATCTGGCTACTCTGGTTACCACTCAATTAAGCTGTCAGGCAAAAGCAAAGGCTAGTGAGATTTATTTTTACAGTTTCCTTCAGAAAAAAAGGTTCAGTGAAGCTTAGGGCAGAATTAGTGTGGAGATTTTACTTCACCTTTTAGCTTGCTGTTCATTTAGATACATTTACTTTATGATAGCTCTAGGTATGTCAATAAATTATTTTTAAAACTATTAAAAAGTTGAGAATTTTTATTTCCCGGTGGCTGGAAAAACAGACCTTTTAAAATAAGTAAGTGTACCTGCAAACTGGAAACTGCAATAAAGCTTTGGCTATGATATTATAAATAGTCATTTCATTTATGGAGTTTTTAGGCAGGAAAAGACAGTCTTGATAGTTATATTTTATAACCATTAACACCATTAATTAGCCATTGTTTAATAAACCCAACAGTCTGTTAAGTATAAGTTTATCCATTAATCTTTAAGAACAGCTATACAGAGGGTTGGAATATGTTTTTCATTCAGTTTCAAAATACTTAAAATTTCAGTTCACTCAAGGAAACACAATTATCTTCCTATTCATCCATACTTAAAATGTTCCTGATAAACTATAATTTTGGATGTCTGGGTAACTGAAGTCTTGGCATTATTGTAGCATTTATTTTCAAATATTAGATATTTTATTTTTCAGTTTCTTCTCTCATTTACTTATTAGAGACTTATTAAGTGCTCATCAGCTTTATGATAGGTACTTCCTGTATATTAGTGAATGAAAACAGACAAGGTCTCTGCCTTTAAGGTTTTAACTTATATATAGTTTATACCAACTTTTTCTAGATCATAGTTAAATTGTTTCAGTGCATATTAGAATATCTCTCTATTAAATCAATGTGTTTTGTTTGCCTAAATTTAAGTGTCCAAGTTGAGAACTTGTGTAGAAGCTGTTAATTTAATATTAGTGTTCTCTTGATTTTGTCTCATTTCTTGTTTTTTTTTGTTTTTTGGGGGGTTTTGCCTAATAATTATTTTTCTCAACATTATCCATTTACTTTGCTCTTCCATTTTTGAGACTTTGTCAAATATGAGTTGATTTATAGTTGATCAATAAATAGTAGATTTAATAAAATATTTTAAGTGGATTTTAAATATTAACTTGATTCATCAGGAGGAATTGGTGCAATTGACAGATTATTGAATTATTTTTACTGATAATATGTATCTTTAAGAGAAATACATTTTGTCTTAAAATGATAGCAATGAAAAATTTTAGAAAATCATTTTAATATTTCATGCCCACCAGTTCTATAGTTTGTTAGTGATAAAATTAACTCTTTTTAAAAGAAATGTTTTATTTATTTATTTTTAGAGGTGGGGCTGGGGGGAACAGAGAAGGAGAGAAACATCCACCAGCTACCTCTCCCACACCCCCAACTGGGGACCTGGCCCACAACCCAGGCATGTGCCCTGATTGCGAATCAAACTGGCAACCTTTTGGTCCACAGGCAGACACTCCATCCTTTGAGCCATACCAGCCAGAGCAGAATTAACTCTTATAGGAACAGATTTTTTTGAGATACTGAAAAAGTAAAGGCTGCATAGTATTTGTATGTTTTGTACATTATTTCAAAGTTATTTCTACCAAAGTTATTTCATATTTAGGGTAACTAAGTTACTTTGGGGGTGATTTTTATCTTAAATCTTTTGAAGAGTTCATTATAGATGTTGATTTGAGAGTGAGCTACAAAAATATCAAACAATTTAACAGTCTGTAAATAAGTTCCTAGTTCAAGTTCTTAAAGTAAATACTCCCCTACTCCCCCTCAAATCTGATTAAGCCAACTTAATCAGGTTTGTGATAGTATCTATGAAGGTTATTCAACATATTTTATTTATATTAAGATGGTAGAAATGAATAATTTTTCCCCTGGATGACTTTCTTGTCCTTGAAGAACAAGCTTTGTCCTTTCTTTAATCCTTCTCCCCTCTAAATTTATAGAATTTATTATCCATGCCATCCATTTATAGTCCCATGACTTTCTTATATTATTTTTTACATTTTTTGCATGTATGTGCTTCATCTTCCTAAATCAAAGTTATGTGTTACACTACACTACAAGCTTTATTGTGCATTACATAGGGTAGTGTCCTCAAAAAATGCATTTCTGAAATATAATTTCAGTATAAAATTATTTACTCATTAAATCTTCACAAAAGTCTAATCTTAATGGAGCCTACACATATGCTGAATGTGAACCAGAGAATTAAACAATACAAGTATTTTAATACTTTTAAACTAATCTGGAACAACATTGATTTTAAAACGTTTTTTATCTATGAAGGAAGAATACAAAATCCATTAAAAACATCTAAAAAAGGTATGAAAGGAGTAGTTATGATATTCATTTCAGGGTTTCTTCCCTAGACCATTGGTTTAAAACCGGGTCATGTAACCATTATGAGTCATGAAATAAATTTAGTGGCTTGCGACTAGTATATTTTATTTAAAATATAGCATAGAATAGAAAATCTAAGTACATTACAGATGAGAAAGTCTTACTTCTACATGAACATTTCATTTATGGGTGTGCATGTGCTAGTTTACTTTGTAATATACAGGGATAGGTAAAAGTAGGTTTACAGTGCCATTGTGACATTCTTTTGAATTAATAAAACCATTGTAATAATCACAACGTGCATGTCTTTCCATTCATAACTGTAAACCCACTTTTGCCCACCCCTGTATATTTTGTAATGTGGATTATAAGCTGGAAAAATTGATGTCTTTTTTTTTAATCTGTAGTTTAGTTTTTCATTTACTTCCTCCATTAGAAAATTGAAAAAAAAAAACACTAGGAAGTTCTGATTGCCTGTGAAATAGGAATTTTAGAGGAGGCACTAGATTTGATAATTGGTTTCAAAAAGATGATCTTAAGGTAAAAGTAGGTAAACTATGTAGAAATGTCAAATGTTGAATTTGTGAGGAATTATTTTCCTCCTGGAGCTAAATTTGCTGTGTTTAGATTTATGACTTTTCTTATTGATTTGTTGTAGCACATCTAATTTCAAATGCCCAATAAAGCAAAATAATAAACATAAGGCAAAAAAAATCTGTTTGTACATCTTCCCATATTACATTTGCAGAGTAATTATAAGAATTTTTTCCCTGAAAATGACTGAAACTTTTTCTCCCTCCAAAAAGTTAACAAATTTTCAGTATGGGTTTTCTCTCTAGTCAAAGTAAATAATCATTTCTTAGAGTAAATAGTTAACTTTCATTTGCCATCCAACTCATTCATATATTTAAGTACTTAAAATTTTATACAGAACTTTTTTAATGAAAAAAATTATGTGTCGAATTTGAAAGGAAGGCAGTGTACTGTATAAGTGGTAAAAAAATAGCACACAGAAAATAAGGTAGGGAATTGTTATATGGAAATGTTTTGATAAGATTTTAAACATTTCACTACTTATTTTACAATAGATTTTAGTATTGTAATGTCGTGCACATCTATTTAAGAACATTCAAATCTTTCAGACATATGATGCTAGCTCCCTTTCAGTTATAGATATTTAACACCTGGTTTGATTAAAATCTTAGTGAAACACAAAGTTTCCTAGGGAACTAAAATAAGAATCTTCTAGTCAATTGCTGAACCAAAGCTTATTCCCAAATATTTTATCAACATAATACATAACCTGTTGAATTGAAGAAATTATGTTACTAACCAGCAGAGGGAGCCAAGTCAGTCCTGAAAGGTAGGAGTACAAAGGAAGACCACATGACCTCCTGTTTTGAGTTTGACTGTTTTGGCAGCTGTTCTCCTTGAGTTTAGTTTACCAAAAAGCCAACTAAAGTATAGAAAGGCTAAAAATGTATCAGATGTAGATAGGGTGACAATTTTAACTGTCATAATTACCTTGCAGGAAGCAAACTGAAAGGAAACACTTCTGTTAAGGACAGCCCAGAGATAGAATATTTGGCATAAAAGAATTCTTTAAAACCAGATGTTAAAAATGGAATGAAAATATGCCGTTATATTGATTTCCTTTCTACTACAAGTAGTAAAACTTAGGTGGGTCAGAGCAAAGCAGTGATAAAGCTTATAAACCATTAAGCAAAGGAAATGCAAGTAGAAATATACAAGTAGAAATATTTCAGTGTTCTAGCCTAAGATGGAAAACCATACTAAATAGTACCTTAGAGCCAGGAAGAATTACTAGCCAGATACAACAGTGAACCATTCTTTAATCCCATTTTTATTTAAAGTGAAATTAGACTCTGAATAGGCACATTTTAAAATTACAAAGTTTATGCAAATAAGTAGATTGACCTTTCATTAAATTTATATGCACTTTGACAACCTAGGAAACAAGGAATAAATTTTAATAGAAATGACTATAGTAAAATAATGTAATGAGATTTTTCACTTTAAAATAGAAAATGGAATTGTTTACACTTTATTAACAACAAAAAGTCATACCTATTTTGTGACATGTTTGGAGGAATATAGTGACTAAATGATAACTGTACTGGCAGCTTATTTAATATATTCTAAGAACATCAAAATGCCTGATAAAATTATTATTTGAAGTAAAATTGTAACAGCTGGGTTTTAGCTAACTGCATCAAAATAAATGTTTAAAGACCCAAGTAATTTTAGTTAAATAAATTCAATTCTGCAAGTTTAGCCACTTACTCATGACGTTTGTGAAAATATACTGTCCAAAGCATAGAAGGACAGTGGATTCAGGCAAGTTTTAGCTACAGGTACATTTGCTTATGTGTTTATTCATTCCAAAAATCTACTTTTGAACACTTAACATCTCCATAGGACATGGAACATATCTTCATTATAAACTAGACAAAATTCTTCAATCTTGTTGAATGATTTAATTTTATTAATACTTTGTGAACAGTCATAGAAATTTGATATGCAACTCACTGAATCCAAGTAGATGATACATAGAAGCAAATCATTCAATACTGAGTGATAAAAGGTAGATTGTAAACTGTGTACAATCTTTTATAATGCTAACTTTATGCGGTCATTATTATATATTGGAAAGTATATTGGCATTTGGTGTCAAATTAGTTTTTATCACTGTAATGATATCTAAGAAGTAAAATTAATCCAATATCAGTCCTAGAAACATTTTTGTGCCAAAAAAAGCGGTTCAACCTGTATTACTACAACTAACGTGCTGCTTTTACACAGAAGTTGTGATTGATATGGGCCATTAGAATTGTATAAACAGTCTGACATTTTTAATTATATTTTTAATTTTGTTAATGTTTCCACCCATTGAAAAATATCATAATCTTTTTAAAATTCCATTAATAAGGTAGCAATAGCTTTGCCATGAACCATTTATTGATAAGCATAATAATGGGTTAACTCATATAAAAGTCCTATAAAACCATTAACTTTGTAACCAAAATCAAAATTTTAAGATCCTATTAAATATGTTGTATAAGTTTTTTGTTTTATCTCATTTGTATTTAATACTCTTTAAGTTTGACCTGCTATTTCCAGTACACAGTGTTTGAATTTTACCCTATACTCAACAGGTAAGGAAATGTACACCTAAGACAGTATGATGAAATTTGCATTTTAGAATGATAAACCCAAAGCCAAACAAAGGAAGGAAAGAAAATAGCTCGTACCTTACTTCTGAGTAGGGAATGATGACATTAGGAAAAAGCACTAAGGACGTGACTTCCAGTCAACAAAATCAGGAGGTCTGAATAATGAATTTTGCTCTCCCTAAAAAAATTAAATAGAAATTTTAGTTAGGAATTTATACCCACACATGAATACTGTTTTTAACACTGCTCTTCAGGTGTTTAATATTTTCTTTTTAAAAAACAGCACCAAAATCCAAACTGCTTTTGTAGTCGTGTTTCTAATTTATAAGTTTTCTGTTGAAAAAAAAAACTGTTGAATTCTGTACCTTTTCTAAAGCACCTTTCTGATGTAGCTTTTTCAGTATTCTTCCTAATTCAACCATCAGCATGCATTGGCTTTCTCCAATATATATAGATGATTCCTTGTGAGCCAAACCAGGCAAACTATATAACTTTTGCTTGATGTATGGAAAAAATAGCTTACATTATGAATTTAGAAGATCTATAGTAGTCCTTGACAATACTTCATGTATGCTAAAGTATTTTTTAAATATTTTATTTATTTATCTTTAGAGGGGAAGGGAAGGAGAGAGGGAGAGAAATATCAATGTATGGTTGGCTCTCATGTGTCCCCTACTGGGAACTGGCCTGCAACCCAGGCATGTGACCTGACTGGGAGTCGAACCACGATCATTTGGTTCACAGGCCCGCGCTCAATCCACTGAGCTACATCAGCCAGGTATGCTAAAGTATTTTTAATTTGAATAACTTAGTGCACGTCTTATAGGCCTTCTGTAAAATTTTTTGAGTATCTATTTTGGGCTAAGACATTGGAATTGATCATGATTTAATGTTTAATCCTGTGCTTATATTAAACCTTTTAAACTTTAATTCTACCTATGGTATTGATGTAAAACATCTTAGTTGTGAAATCTGGCTCTTTAAAAATACCCCAAAACTGGTTTGAAACTATTCTGACGATAATATAACTATCATATCCCATATGTTATGAGTTAAGTATGACCTCTGAATAAATGAGTCTCCTATTTTCTAAATTTTTAGAAATGTTATTATATTCTAAGCGTATCAGAAGAGAGCATGCTTCTTAAAGAAATTTTGAATTTGTACATCCAGAGCTGGGGGATAAATTGTTCTTGTGAATGCACATTTTTATTATAGATTCTTCATTCCATAAGCCTGTGCCCAGCACCTATGTGCTAGAATCAGTAAATACAAATGAGTAACTTTTGTCTCTTTCCTCATGTAACACAAAGCCCAGTGGAAGAATAGATCAAATTTAAAAGTGAGATAAATGACACAGTGAACTGCATCAAAAGTGTTATGAAAGTACCAAAGATACCTGGAGGTTTTGGGAAAGCTTCATAGGTGAGGTGAAATTTGAACATTAGTGAAAGATAAATAACTTTCCAGGCAGAGAAAGGAAGGGAGGAAATCAAGCAAAAGAGGGAGATGAAAAAATATATATATTACATATATTACTTATATATATCATATGTATATATTACTTACAACATATATATATAAATGTGCATGAGAAAGCTCCTTGTATTTCATGATCTGAAAATTGCTTTGGTTAAGGGGACTGAGACCTACTCCAGAACAAAGTGTTTGGATTTTACACCCAAGATAATATAATGAAATTTGCATGTTAGAATAACTGCAAATTAACATTAAAAAGTACATATTACATTAGAAAAGAACAGTTAGTGAAACTGGGGGGAACCTAGAAGTTTCATACAATTTAGAAATATGTACCCGCTGAGTATTCATACTCTTTAAAACAGTACTTTCTCATCTGGACTCTTGGTGAGGCCATATTACTTTTGTTATTTCAATTAAAAAAGCAGTTTAGGCAACTGAGTGAAGAAAGGGTGGAATGTGAGAGAGGCTAGAAAAATGTGCATCAGTAAGAAAGCTTATCTCAGGTGAGACATGAGGGCTTGGCTATGGGAACAGGGCTGGAGAGGAGGTAGATTTAAAAGATAAAACAGAATTGAGGACATGCACCAATGAACATACAAAGTATGAAAAGGAGGGGAGAATTCAAGCATTGCTGACAATTTAGGTTTAGTTCTTTAGGTGGATTCCAGTGTCATTAAACGAGATAGACATACAGGAGAAAGTGTAGGCTGAGCAGAGAGGAGTATGAATAAATCTAGGATGAATTAAAATTGAGTTGCCTATTAGATTTCCACTTAGAAATATCTAGTGGACAGTTGAAAATATGTGTGGCTACTCAGGAGACCAAGCTAAAGGCATGAGAACCATCTTCATAAAAGTGATGGTTGAAGCCACAGAGTTGAACCTAGGGAGAATTTATAAAATGAGAAAGCCACAAACAATTACAAGGATCATTAATGAAAAAGCAAGCTACCAAAGATTGCTGTTTTTATAATCCAATACTTTGAAAAGAACCCTTTTTATTTATGACATTTAGTTAAATATTGTAATAGAGTCTTGATTCTAAAATCAATAACCTATAACATCTCATACTATCTAATCCTGGAAGTTGTTCAATTACTGTGTCTCTTATATTTTACTTGAAATGGGAGAATAGGAGACCAGAGGTTGATTTCCAAAAAGACCAGAAAAGGTGAATGACATTTTATTTTTAAGCAGCAAATTCTTAACATTATATAATACTCATATCTTAGATCTAGATAGTTCGAGCTCCCAAACTTTCTAAGTAGTTTCTGATTGTACTGGCCCTAAGGTGCCACTCCAATCCAATACACACTTCTGACTATTCTGGCTGTTTCATTTAAATCATTCCTTCTTAATCCTTGTTTCTCTTACTATTATCCCTCTCATAATATCTATCCAGTCACTGGTTTCTACTGTCCCCACATATTTTGACTCCTTCAAGTCAAGGGTAATATCACAGTCTTAATCGTTCCAGTCATCTAGTAATAAGACAAAATAGCATAACAGGGTGGACGTGAAGATTATGCAAAACATATATTCCAGAGATATCTATGTTTTTCAGTAGTAACCCACAATCAGAAATCCATATGTCTATGGGCCACATACATTTTAAATCATAACAATAATAGAACTATAGTCTATTAACTTCAAAAATATTTAGTATTATACTGTCCAAATAGTCTAATCAGCTTTATTCATAGGAAAGTGCATGATTATTGGCCAATTACTAGTCTTCAATAAGTTTTGATAAATCAGTGAGAATATTTACACAACAGACCAAATTTTGCTCAAAAACTGAGGGCTATTCAACAAATGGTACTGGGACAACTTGTTAGATTCAAAATGATGAAATTGGATCCTTCATATTATATGCAAATATTAACTCAAAATGGATCAATGACCTAAATGTAAGAGCAAAAACTATACAACTCTTGGAGGAAAACATAGGGGAAATCTTTATTTCCTTGGATTTGGCAAAGGATTATTATGACAACAAAAGCATGAGCAACAACAACAAAAAAAAAGATACATTGGGATCCAAAATTAAAAACTGTGCTTCAAAGGATACAGAAAATGAAGAGAAAAAAAAACACAGAATGGGGAATATATTTGCAAATCATATCTGATAAAGGATCTGCATCCAGAATATATAAACTCTTTACAATTCAATAATAAGTAACCCAATTAAAAATGCATAAAAGATCTCAATAGATCTTTCTCTTAAGAAGAAATGCAAATGATCACTAAGCAGATGAAAAGGTGCTCATCATCATTAGTCACCAGGGAAAAATCCAAATCACAATGAGTTAACACTCCATCCCGCTAGGATGGTGAGAATAAAGAAGATAACAAGAAGTATTGGCAAAGATGTGGAAATACCAGAACCCTCATCATGCACTGCTGTTGGGAATGCAAAGTAGTGCAGTCGCTTTGGGAAGCATGCAGTTCCTCGAGTAATTAAACATCTAGTTACTACATGACCCAGCAATTTTACTCCTGTGATATACCCAAGAGAAATGATAACATGCCCACACAGAAATACATACCCAAATGTTTATAATAACATTATTCAGGATCTACCTGAATCCTGAATAATGGATATTCAGGAAAGTCCAGATGAGAAATACCTGAAAGGCAGAGCCAATCTAAATGTCCATCAACTGAAAAATGTGTAAACAAAATGCAGTATATCCATTTTCGGATATACAGGGTGAGGCAAAAAATAATACAACAAATAATAATACAAGAATAAACTCACACATAATTGTAAACCTACTTTTGCTCTACCCTGTATTATCTGGTCTTAAGAAGTAGACATACATGGTGCAAATGAATAAATCCTGAAATCATTATGTTATGTAAGTCACAAAAGCCTGCGTGCTATATGATTCTATTCACATGAAAATCCAGAATGGAGAAATCAATTGCTTAAAGCTGCTGGGCCCTGGAAGCAGGGGGGCGGGGTGGGGGGAATCGAGGAGGGCGGGGAGTGTGGTGAGTGGATGAAAGGGAAGATATCTAAAGAGTACAGGGTTTCTTTTCTGCAGTGATAAAAATGTTCTAAAATTGACTGTGATGATGGTTGGACATACCTGTGAATATACTAAAAACCATGTAATTGTACACTTTATTTTTTTTTAAGATTTATTTATTTATCTTTAGAGGGGAAGGGAAGGAGAGAAGGAGAGAAATATCAATGTATGGTTGCCTCTCATGAGTCCCCTGCTGGGAACTGGCCTGCAACCCAGGCATGTGCCCTGACTGGGAATCGAACTGGGACCCTTTGGTTCGCAGGCCCGCGCTCAATCCACTGAGCTACGCCAGCCAGGGATAATTGTACACTTCAAATGGGAGAATTCTATGGTATGTGAATTGTCTCAATAAATCTGTTAAATAAACAAAACAAGGACTGTACATATATAGACAGGAAACATCTCAATGTCCACTTCAGGTTTACACTACTGAAAGTGGCCCTCAGATTTAACTTCCACTGTTTCAGCAAAGAGTATAATACAAGATAACAAGAGTTGGAAGACTCATATATTGCAAGAATTTGACCACAGAGCCAGAAATTTCAGAATAGTAATGTGCGATGTATACAGTCATCCTCAATATCCTAGGGATACTATTGATTCTTTGTGGACATAGTCTGCTTTCACTTCAGTTGGCTCCTCTTGAAGTAGAGCCATGTTGACAAGGCATGTGCTTAAAAATTCCAATATATCACTCTCAAGTCAGCTGCAGAAACTTAAAAGCATAATTCAGCTAATGTAAATTTCTTTAGAAATTCTGATTTTATTTCTGCCAAATAGCTCAGCAGTTCCTCAAATTCCGTGCTTCTATTTAGCACAAGGCAGTCTGAAAAGGGACATGAATGCACACTCCCAAGTAACATTTACCCACTCCCCATGTTCTGATTTGAACATTAATAACTATAATTCCTTCACCAACTCATCAGTTCTTTTATTTTTTTTCTTCCTCTGCAGTTTCAAGTTCAGTATATTCAGTTATCTTGCTTGCAACACCAAACATGAAATACAATCATGTTAACTTTTTGGGCTTTGTTGCGGACTGAATATTGGTTCCTCTCCCCAAATTCATATGTTGAGGCCCTAACCCATCATTGTGATGGCATTAGGAGACAGGGGCTCTGAGATGTAATTAGGTTTAGACGAGGTCATGCGGGTAGAGCCCCTGTGAAGGGGTTAGTACCCTTATAAGAAGAGGAAGAGGCACTAGAGCTTCCTCTCTCCACTACATGGCCATACAGCAGGAAGGTGGCCATCTGCAAGACAGAGAGAGCATTTACCAAGAACCAGATCTGCTAGCACCTTGTCTTGGCTTTCTCAGCCTCAGAAGTGTGAGAAATAAATGTCTGTTTTTTAATCCACACAGTCTATGGTATTTTGTTATCACAGCCCAAGATGACCAAGACAGGATCAGACAAAGTTGCATCCCTTTACTTACCAAAAGTTTTAGATCTAAAGTAGCATCAAGGTAACTCTCTTCGACAAGTTGCCACAATCTAGCCATTTTACTGCATTAAAATAAACTAAATTGATTACATTTAGAATAAAGAGCACAATGACAACAATAACAAAAAATTTCAGATAATCCTAAAGAGAAATGTGTGGAGTCTATATAAAAATGTATAAAACTTTTTACTGAGAGCATAAAAAAAATCTAGAAGAGAATTGTCCTCTAATTTATAGGTATTGTTTTTGTAGAACTTGAAAAATTATTCTAAAATTCATATGGAATAATAGATGAAAACAGACATTTTCTGTAGGAAACCACATTACCTAATTTCAAGTTGAACATTATAATAAGTGTGCAAATGTTTTCAGCATGCTGTGAATGGACATTGTTCAAGAATTTTTTTCTAACTATATCAAATAGGCCCACATGGTTAAAACAAGCCCAATTCTTGTTAGATATCTTTAAAGCTAATGGGTTTTTGTTTTATAAATAAGCTTGCCATGTAAGTTAATACATGTAACATTTCCATTTGTCTTTTCGATACTTTTAATAATTTAAATTTTAGGTTTTAAAAGAAGCTTGTGCAGATATAAGTCATTAGTTCAGGTAAAATCAATAAAAGTGTTTTAAAAATTTGAAGTGTTAGTATTTACATGAAAAAAATACAGTATTGCTAGAATGGGTCAATTTTTAGCCTAGTTTCATAAACTAAAAGCAAATATTATACCCTGAAATGTTATATTTTTATCTAATCTTTGCTGTTATTAATTTGAAATTTCATTTCTATGTGAAATAGAGAATTTCATCAAGCACACACCTTAAAAAATTAGATTTAAGTAGCCCTGGCTGGTGTGGTTCAGTGGATTGAGTGCTGGCCTGCAAACAGAAAGGTTGCAGGTTCTATTCCCAGTTCAGGGTACATGCCTGGGTTGCCGGCCAGGTCCCCAGTTGGGGGTCTACAAGAGGCAACTGATCATATATCTCTTGCATACTGATGTTTCTCTCCCTTTCTTTCTTTCCTCTCTCTAAAAGTAAATAAATAAAATCTTTAAAAATTAGATTTAAGTAATTCCTAGAATTTAAGGATGATTGCTTAAATTTTATATATGGCACTTAACTTTCTAAACCCATTCCCTCATTGATAAATTAGAAATTATGGTTGTGGCTAACTCTTACAGCTAAGGGTCAAAATTAGAGGCAATAATATGTGTAAAATTTTAGCACAATGTCTGGCACATGTTTGTGACTTTTGGACTAGCTCAAGTTTTAATTCTAACTGTGATATCACGGAAATGTATGCAATTTGCATTTTAAAAATATTATCTAGCTCATGGTACTGATGTAAATATTTTGCAATTAAAAATATTTTTAAAAAATCCTTAGATTCCACTTTAGATTATTTTTAAAATGCTGTCCCTCTTTAACGTCTCTCCTCTTCCCCAAAATAAAAACTACCAGTTAAATTTTCACAGATTTTTATGGAACTTTCCACATTACCAAACTGATAAACCAAGAAACATCATCTGCTTTATTAAGAAATGAATATGCTGTGACTCAGGTAATACAAAATTGTACCAATTTCAGTCAAGAATAAACTATTCAAAAATGATTGGCTTGAGTCGCAGAGAATTTATGGAAAAGGCAAAACCAAGCTGCGCCTTTTTATATCTAATACACAATGCTCAACTCACCATCACCTAACGTAAAAGCCCAGGCCACGCACCGCCTCTGACACCCAAGTCACCCCGGGAACGGCGTGCGCACGACAGCATCGCTGGCTATCGCTTCTCACATGCTTTAGGGAACAGATTGCTAATATGAAACCAACGTCTTTAAGATTTTAGTTCGTTTTAAAGAAAGGATTTTAGAAAGTACTTTTCGCATCTTCCATTCTGCTTTGGTTCAAAGCACGAGACCCCGTCGGACCCCGCCCCCTGGGGCGCGGTGCGCGGGGGGGGGGGGGGCCGGGGGGGGGCGGGGAGCAGCCCGGGCCGGCCCTCTGCGTTAGCTCAGCAGTGCGGCCACTTCCGGGGCCCGGCGAGCGCTGCTCCGCCAGCCGCGGACCACGGCCTGCCCCGCGCTCGCCCCCGTCTGCCGTGGCGCGGGCGTGGGAGTCCGGGCTGGGCCCCCGCTCTCACACGCTGGTTTCCACTCGTTCGGTGTCTTCGAGCACATCACCTGCCCCAGGTGGAAAAAAATCTATTTTTATTACTTTTTTTCCGGTGGGAAGTCCGTGAGATCCTGCACGTCCAGTCCCAGGTGATGAGTGCGCACAGGGCGGCGCGGAATAAAAGTTAGCATCTCTTCCCCGGACCTCCACTGCTCTCGTTTCTTGGAGAAGCCTCGACTTCTTTCTTTGGCCAGGCTTCAGCGAGGAACCCCAAATCCGGGCACGTGGATATCTTTCTATTTGTTTTCAACGTCAAAAGGCAGGAAAAAAGCTTACATTTAATGAGTCGCCTTCGTTGAAGATCGTATTTACACGAAACCAGGGCTGCCCTGGTGAATCCGAGACGTTTGCGCTTCCTCCTCCTCCTGCTGCCCACGGTCACTTTCTCAGGAGTCTAAAATAGTTCGCGTGTCAAGTTCAAAGGCAGATTCTATTTGTAGTGCTCGAGCCCATCCCACGTGCCCTCCCCGCCCCACCTTCTGCACACCTGAGGGAAGAGGTCCAGGACGAAGCACCTCTATGAGCTGTGTAAATTTGGGGGGAATTCGTGACGAGGGCAGGACGGGTGCCTGAGCTTCTGGAAGGGGACCCACGGCCGGTCCGGGGACTTAACGGAGAATCACCCACGCGGTAACGAGGAGGAGAAAACTGTGGAGCCTCCTACCTGAGCGGGAAGCCTCGGGTTAAACCATTCCTCATGGCGAGTTCCCACCGGAGAGGGCCAGAGGATCCTCAACTTCACGTTTTCACCTCAGATTCAGTCACTCGATGGCACACCCTGGTTTATTGTAACTTATCCTATGTGTTTCATTGGTGATCGTGAAGTTCTTTTATTAATTAGTGGGCTAAGTAAGTTATATTTCTAAGGAAGTCTCCCCCCGCCGCTCTGAAAAATGGAAGCGCCCACTGGCCCGCCCCGCGGTTCGCGCTCAGCTTCGCCGGCCGACGGTGCTGCGCAGGGCTCCTGGCCGTGCTCGCGGCTGCGTGGGTGGCTCTGAGTGTGAGTGTGCGCGCGCGCGTGTGTGCGTGTGCGCGCCGCAGAGCAGGGGGGCAGGGGCTGTAAATCGTAGTAAAGCGGAAACAATTTTCTCCTTTAAAGAGTTGGCTCGTCCAAATAGATTTTCTTTAAAGAAGGGAAAAAAAGAGAAAATATTAAAAAAAGAAACTGTAGTGACATTATGATGCTCAAACTGTAATGAACCCGTTGTACTTTTTACAGAATTGACGATGATTTGAATTAAGTGGACTTCCATGAATAATTTTCTAAATAAAAAGCGCTCACTGGGGTGTTTAAAGTGAGGAATAAAACATGCAGTGTATTTTTTTTTTCAAATGAGAGGAGTTTTATGTGTTTCTGACTTTAATGACAATGCATGATTACTATTTTAAAAATCCAAACAGCCCTGGCTGGTGTAGTCTAGTGGATTGAGCATGGACTGGGAACCAAAGGATTGCTGGTTCGATTCCCAGTCAGGGCACATGCCTGGGTTGCAGGCCAGGTCCCCAGTGGGGGATGCATGAGAGGCACCACACATTGATGTTTCTCTCCCTCTTTCTCCTTCCCTTCTCCACTCTCTAAAAATAAATAAATGAAGTCTTTAAAAAAATAAAGATAATAAAATTAAAAAAATCAAAACAATACACAAAGGCATGAGTGAAGAGACTAAAATCACCTGAAATCTCACCCTTCAGAGACAAGCACCACTAAAATTGTGTTAAACAATTTCCTAGCCATCTTACAGTGCACACTTACCCACAGGCATACATACGTACACATTTGGGTGTGATTTTAAATAACTGCTTTGTGCACTGCGTTCTGATGAAACATTATGCTGGGTACAACTTCCTATGCCATGACTCCATATGACTGGGTATATGGTTGAATGATAAGTTTGATCAACCAACTCTTACTCAAGGACAATTAGAGTGTTTCCAATTTTTTAATAACATAAATAATACTAAAGAGAATATCCTTATTACATAAGCTTTGAGTATTTGTTGGGTTATCTCCTTAGGATACATTTCTAGAAACAGTATTGCTGGAGCAAAAATTATACCCATTTAAAAGTTTGGTATATATTTTCAAACTGCCTTCCAAAAATATGGAATTGATTTATAATCCCATCAAGTACTAGAGAATGTTCATTTCTCAACACTCTCAACATCACTATTACAAATCGTTTTAAACTTCGATTATCCAGAAAGTTTTTCTTTCTTTTTTTGCATGTTTATTATCAATTAAGCTGTTTATTGTCTATTTACATTTCATCTTCTGGTATTTTTATGTCATTTACATATTCTTCTATGGTAGCAGCCATCTGCCTTAATTATTTGTAACAACTCTCATATGATATTAATTTTTTGTTTATATTAACAAAAGCAAACATGTTTCTCTGAATTATTTGCCTTGTAATTTTACCCAAAATGTATTTTAGACACATATTTATTTAAAATTACTAAGTCTGTACATCGCTACTTGATTACAAAATAGCGTTATAAAGTGTAAAAATTCAAAGATATCTTGGTATGGAGTTGATACCTTTTCTCAGGTTGTCAGCTCCACCAATTTCTGAGGTATGTTATGTTGTTTCATTTGAGTGATTTATCCTCTGCCCTCCCAAAAGTAGTTTTACAAAAAAAAAACTACTCTGCCCATAAAAGTTTCATTGGAATGTCATGGCCTAACAATACTGTGACCAGAAAATAACCCTAAACTAAGGGACAATTCTTTTGCACACCATCTCATCTTTTCCAGATCCCAGAACCTTCACACAGACTCTAGTCTGCCCAAGGAAAGCACCCGACTCTGAAGCCTCCAGCATCAGAAAAGTATATATCCAGCTTTAACCTCTCAAACTTTTATATCATGGTAAACATCACCAGGTCTGTGACTCTTTGCCTTAGGACCTAAGTCACTATTAACTGCCACCGTTTTTGGCTAAAGCCTCCACGAACATTGTTTTATGGAAAGCTTTTTCCTTAAGTTGTCTTTGGGGAAAAAAATCCCAAATTGGGATTATTGGATCAAAGGGTATAAACATTTATATAACACTTGTTACCTAGCATTATATTTTTCTCCAAATGGAGAATATCAGGAAAATTGTTTGTGTTTTCATTCCATTTCAGCTTTAGTAGTTTTTAGTGTTATTAATAATTTTTGCTAGTTTACTAAGCATAAAAGAGAAATGTATTTTAGTTTCTGTTTATATTTCTTTGCTTTTACTACATGCCTTAGGCTTTCATTTTCTTTGTGTTTATTTTGTGTTAATTTTTCATAATCATGATAAAATTTGCTCTGTTTCTCTAGAGGTTTAAAATAGATAGGAAAAAACTGGAATAATTGAGTTTCTTTAAAAAATTGTAAAATAAAGAAAATGTACCTTTTTGAGAAGAAAAATAAGTAAAAATACAAAACAATACATTCTATTCTCAATGCCTGGATTCACTTTCTCTTACTCTTTAAAGTCATTTCACAGGTGTAATCAAATTTGAAATTGGTCCTAAAATGTATTTATTTTCCACATTGCAGCTAGAATGATCTTTTAAAAATACAAGCCTGGGCCCTGGCTGGCGTAACTCAGTTGACTGAGCACAGGCTGCGAACCAAAGTGTCGCTGGTTCAATTCCCAGTCGGGCACATACCTGGGTTGCAGGCTAGGTCCCCACTTGGGGGCACACAAGAGACAACCACGCATTGATGTTTCTCTCCCTCTCTTTCTCCTTCCCTTCCTCTCTCTCTAAATGTAAATAAAAATAAAATCTTTAAAAAAATAAAAATACAAGCCTACCGTCACTTCACTAAAAGTCCAAAATCCTAAACATTGCTTTTCAGCCCTTCCATGATCCGACCTCTATCCATAGTTTCTGTATCAGCATGCGACCCTCACTTTGTTCGTTCAGGAAATCTCTGTCCTTGATCCCCAGTACACAGTTCCTTCTTCCCAGGAGCTAAGTTCCTGCATGCTTGTTACCCAACATATTTTCATTCTTCCTGGTGCCCTTGGAACATCGTGTCATTTGGTATAGGTGATAAAAACAATCTCTCTAAAAAACAACACATGGAGATCATATTAAGAAAAACAATACAAAAACATATAGCTAGGACCTGTCCTTAGAAGCATCATGCAAATGAGGGGTCCCGAAATTGACCTTTCACAGTACATCCACCCTCTGGGCGTAATCCCTTACCTTACCTCTATTTCAGGATCGTGAGGATCTAAAGACACAACATATTTGGAAACAAATTGAAATTTAAAGCAAAACCTAATGGTTATTATTTTTCTCGATATTTTTCTTTTTATAGTTACAGCAGCAATAAAGGTTGAATCTCAGTAAGTTGACAAATTTCACCTAGGTTGACAAACCTAGTCATTTGTTCATTTAATTTATGGACTACTCTTTAGGGGGTGTTAGCCAATCTATACTGCATGCAAGTTGTCCACACCAGTACATTTGGCTTAAATCAGTACATTTCTCCTTAAGGCTGTTAGTTACATTTAAAAACACTTATTTTGATGAGCCTGTGCCATCCTCCAATAAAGGCAGTTAAATGATTAGATATGAGGAGAGGTATCAGTAAGACCAATTTCTTGTCATTCAAAGTATCTCTTACAGTTACTCATTCACTCATTTAACAAATATTTATTGAACACTTAGCCAATGTTTGTTGAGGA
>PVKM010011341.1:0-33386 GCA_004027735.1 Carollia perspicillata
CCGTGTTAGCAACAGTCTCGGCATCCAAGGAACTGGAAAAGGGCCGGTGTATGTACCACAGTGAGTGAGGAGGAAAGTGGCCAGACCCCTTTGGCACCATATAGGCCAAGGCAAAGATTTAGTTTAGTTTAGTTTAGTTTAGTTTAGTTTAGTTTAGTTTAGTTTAGTTTATCTCTAAATTTACCTTAGCACACAAAGCCCGCCTAAGCTTCTAGAGATGTCAAGCCCTTTCAGAGTTGAAACCTTTGTTGAGATGCCCTGACTCATCTTTCCCAACTCAACTCACTCAGTAAATCATCACCCCTCCAGGAAATCTTCTCTACCACCTCACTCTGATTAAAGGGCTCAGATCACAGATACTGCCAACTGTGCACTTGCTTGAAGAATCCCTCGCTACTACAAGCTGCTTGAGGGCAGAGATCAAGTCCCCAGCACAGTGCTGGACAGTGGTAGGTCCTGAACCGAGGGTGATGAATTAATGAATATGCTTCTTGTACTTTGTGGGATTAGGCAGTACATAGGACAGAGCTTGGTGAAGTGCTACATACATGTTATTATCACTACATATTTTCCACATGACCTAGACATATGTTTACTGCAGATATAGTGATCAATAAAGACCTTCTTGATTGATTCAGAAGAAGCCAAGCTTGCTTCAACAAGATATGCAAATGTGGGAAAATAAAGAGACTGTATTGATTATATCTCTACCAATCAATCATTAAACCCTGTGCCCACATTATCTCATTTAATTTTCACAACAGCCCTACAAGATGTAAAACTGGAGCTCAGAGAAAAATTAGTAAGTTAAATAAATTGAAACCTGCCACATAGTAGGTACTCTATAAACATAGCTATTATTATCATTGTTAGTATTATTATTACTGAAAAGGAGGGAGTGGGTCTTGGGCAATATATTCTATGCAGGTAGAACAGTATGGTCAAAACAGAAAGCAGAGCCCAAATAGGAGAGCTTCAAAAAGAGGCAGGAGATCCCTTGGCACAGAGAGCCGTTAACTCTTAGGAGGTCTGGGACTCCCTTGAGACTGGTGAATCTCATGGACCCTCTCCTCAGAAGTATGTATGCACACACAGAGTTTGCACAGCTCTTCAGATTAGCAGACACACAGAAGCCCACCCACGGGTTCCAGAATAATAAATAATAATGATGTCTATGTAATGCTAACTATATGTCAGACCCATACACTTCACACAATTTCTCACTGAGCAACCCTAAGAGCTAGCTACTGTGATTAGTTCCTTTTTTGTAGACAAAGAAACTGAGACCAAGGAGTTAACTAACTTGCCGAAGGTCACACTAAAGTGTGAGAGTCACTAAGAGACCAGCTGGGGTTTGAACCCAGCTGGCTCCACCGTGCCCACTGCCTCTCAAGACCCTGCCCTGCTCCTGCATTCCAAGGAGAGATTTGCTCTTTTTTTAAATTTATTTATTTTTTATTGTTATTCAAGTACTTGGATGGGAGATTTGCTCTTTTAAGAGCAGACTCTTGGGCCAATCAAACAAAAGCATGGGCCACCTGCTCCTCTTACCTGGTACTTGCAGGCCAAGACGTTTTCCCAGCATGACCATGAAAGTAAAAACCACTTGATTCTACGGCCATCCTGACCGAGAAAAAAACTGATTCCAGAGGTGTTACTGAGAACCATGCAAATCCTTTGAAATAATGAACAGCTTCACTCAGGCAGAAACTCCCTCCCCACCCGTCCCTTCATCCCCTCTGCCGGGGAGTGTGGAAAAATTCCTT
The DNA here is from genome assembly GCA_004027735.1 of Carollia perspicillata. Taxonomy (NCBI): domain Eukaryota; kingdom Metazoa; phylum Chordata; class Mammalia; order Chiroptera; family Phyllostomidae; genus Carollia; species Carollia perspicillata. Next base: position 1,767 of record PVKM010011341.1, read on the forward strand.
TCTACCTCAGAGTATCAGATGTATTGATGGCTTAAGCTGTCACCTACTGTACCCCGTCAGGTTTACTACCGATTCTGCTCCATTAATCCCAGCAGTGTAACAGAGAAGAGAGGCCAAGAACTGTGGGAAGGTCTCAACTAGCAGAGACAGGTAGCACACCCACAATTAATTATACACATTTATTGGAGAGCTGGTAAGCAAATCAATGTCATTGATGATTTATTCCCTAATTTGCTTTGAGTATGCACCTCATAAATCAATAATAAAAAATGGCATTAAAGCATTGGTGTTAACTGTCAGCAGAAGGCAGCGTACCGATTCTTTTAATTAAAAGAATGTGTGTGGTGAATGTGTCCATGTGTTATATTAGATATGTTACATTTTAAAATTGCTTTTTCACATCAAAGGAAATGCTCAGAGTTTGGAAGAAGATGAAGAACTGTAAATTCACAGTAAGTGGCAAGAGTCCTGGCGTTCCTGGGTAATGAATGGTAATTTGACATGTAGCCTCATCCAAGAGCATTCTGGGAATGGAGATGATGTTCTTTGGGTCCGGGCCAGGCTAAGTGAATCCAGAATGAGAACCATTGCTGAGACACCATCAAAAAGTCATAATAAAAGACAATGAGATGTGGCATTGTATCTTTTGGGGTACCAGATAAAATGTATTCTACCTTTACCAAGGAGGAATGTATGGACTATGGACATTAAGTGGATGTTCAAAATTAAGACAGTGAAGATTAGCCACCTTCCTTCAAGGTTCTGAGGATTAAGTAACTTTTTTAGAAAAGAAGTCAACTAATACTATTATTAAGAGTCACACTATTTGCCTTGGGGGAGAAGAAAAGCAGCCATTACAATAGAGCATGAATTTCTATTTCAGTCTTACCTAAATAACCATTGTTGTTAAAATATCCTTTTTAAAGAGGAAGCCTGTTGCTAGGATGTAGGGACACCCTTGTCTCAAGGAGAATAAAGACTGCTAGCCAATCAATGCTTCTAGCCTAAAAGCAGTCAGCCTTCCACAAGGTAAAGAGGCATTGCTGTTGACTGGACATGAGTTCAGAGTCAGGTGGACACGGGCTGAGATCCTGGCTCAACGAAATGCCAGCTGTGTCAGCTGGAGAAGAGCACTTTAATCTCCACTGCCTTCATTTTTCATCTCTAAAGAGGGTACAAGAATGCCTATACTTTACAGGATGGTGGTAGGATTACAAGTGATAATGCATATAAATTAATTAGTAGAGTCTTTTGGACCATAGTCATGCTCAATAAATGGTCAACAACAAAATAAGATACATCAGAACAAATATACAAAAACCAAATGTGGAGGACAAAGCAGGAAGAATGAGGTGCATATTACAAAGCCACGCCCTGACGTAATGAGTCAGTGTTCATGCCTGAGGTGGAGACATTTATTGGACCTATTTGGTGGGTTGGAAGGAGGGAGAAAGAGACTGGGAGGGGGAATACAATTCCTGAATAAAGAGCAGCCTGATTTAGGGGTGGTCACTTCCCAACTTGAGCCTCAATTCATAGGAAGTAAAATGAGAGCTTTGGGCCGGATGATCTTTGAGTCCCTCCCTGCTCTAAAGGTTTTGAAGTGTGTTAGCCAGAGGTCACAATGGGCTGAGGATTTCCTGACTTCCAGGGGATGATATATACACTTTGTCCCTGCCTTTAGATTAGTGTTAGGCACCCTTTTCTTAAATTCCTTTCCAAAATCTCATTCCTCAAATTAGGCCTAGGAATGGCCCCAAAGACCATTGGAGATACACTGATCCCATGTTGGGATAAGTGTTAAATATGGTTTCTTTGCTGCTAAAGGATTGTAGAAATGGAAGCCTTGGTGAATATTCAACAACGAGCTACAATTCTGAGTGTGCCCACATGCCTGCAAGTGCAACATGTGCTGTTGAGGATGTCAGGGGAAAAAAATCGCAAGTCGGGAGAAGGACCTGTCAGAGTCCTCTTAAGTAAGCTCCCTGCCTGTACTCACACCTTGTTCTACACATTCTTCTCTCTGCCTGGGATACTCTTTCTGCACTGGAGCTCCCTTCCTGAGAGACTCTTCCACAGTTCTTTCAGAGTCTAAAGGAAACGGCACCCTCCCCAGGAAGCCATCTACATTTCTTTCAAACAGAGGCAGTCTCTCCCTAATCTTTCCCGGAGTGCTGTCCTTCTCAGCTGCCCATGCATAGCCTTCTCATTTGTGTTACAGCCCTGCCCGGATGCCTCCTTCAGGGTCCAGGCTCATCTACCCTACTGCGGGGTTCATGGCAGAGGGAGTCATGCCATCTGCAGAGCAGAGCGGTGAAGAACTCTGGAGGGAGACAATCTGGCAGGATCATGCCTAACTGGGTGATTTGGAGCACGTTATTTCATGCCTTGTGTGCTTTCTCACCTGTAAAATGAAGATACTGGTACGCCACTTTGGGTCAGAGTCCCTGTCAACGCGCTCCTGGTATTCTGTACTTCTTTCCTTTATAGTGTTACCAGAACTTCACTGTTTTTCCTTGAATTTGTCTACCTGTTCTCACTGGACCCAAGAAATGCATGAGCAACAGTTTTCAGTATAGCAAAAACCCAAAAAATTTAATATTGAATTGGCCAATCTGAAGATGGAGAGATAATGCTAAAGTCTCAAGTTCCCAGTGGTGTGTAGGTTACAGACTATATAAGGCAAAATCACAAGACACTGTCAGGGGTTTGTGGTGGTGCTGGGAGCTAACTGGTCAGAGGAAAGGTAAAGGTAATGAATCATTTCTTGAGATCTTGAGGACAGTTCTGAGATCTTTTCCTGTGTCTGTCCTCTGTCCTGTCTCATGGGAAAGTAGCCAGGGTGTCATTCCACCTCATGGCTCAGGAAATGACACCTGACTTAAGTCAAGATATTGTTTTTGGCCGCCAGAGGTTCGAACCATGTGACCGTTAGGTCAGGGTTACTGCCTTCTGCTGCCTCATGGGTTGCTGATGATAAGGGAAAGGCTAGGTCTCTGATGAGGAGAGAGAGAGAGAGAAAGAGAAAGAGAGAGAGAGAGATGATTTCTAGAGCTCAGATTTAAAACTAAACTTAATCAAAGTCATAAGGACCTGCAGTTTCAATGGTACATATCACAAATGTAGTTAAGTCATTGATCAGGTAGTTAATGTTTAAAATATGTCTTCTCTTTTAGAGTACAAACTCTATTGGGACTGAAACCACATCCATATTATTCACTGCTTTATTTCAAATTTCTAGAAATTTTTGAATGATTGGAGGAAGAAATGAATAAAAGAATGAACATATGTATGAATGAGTTATATACTTGTCATATTCTCCTACTAGAAGGCTAGTCTTTTGAGGAAAGATTGCATATTTCTCATTTTTATATCCCTCACAGTGTCAAACATGAAATAGGTGTTGAACATTAAGCAGAACTGAATTGAATGGCCAGTTCTGTGGAGGAGCAGGTACACTCTAAAGGGGCAGTGAGAACTGCCCCCATAATTCCTCAGTATCCTTCTGAGCCAGACCATTGTCTTCCTGCTGTTTTTTTCAGCCTCTCCACCTGTAAAAGTAGGGTAACTGGCCCATGCCATGCAAACACTACATAACTATAACCCTACCCCAGGCTGTCAGCTCAGAACCCAGGGCAAACTTTGTCCAGTTCCCATGACCTCATTAAACAAAATCACAGGTCAGGGTGGACCACACCCTTACTTGAGCTCACTGGTACCCAGAGCAGACATCAGGGCTTGGACCATCCTTGCTCATTCAGTGGAGTTGCACCTTCAGCCATACTTATAGGGCTTTATTAAAAATTTTTTCTGTTGACTTATATTACATGCCATTGTTTCAGGTAAACCCACCTCAGACATACTAATCCTAAAAATCTGGACTTAAAGGGCATGGATCTTAAAATGGGCGTTCCTTTAAAAATTTTGGATCTGTCATTCCAAGCATTTGGGAGTAAGTTAGTATTTATTATTCTCTTATATAACTGTATAAAGCACTGAACCTGAGATCTGCAAAACATCTAAAAGACTGTGTGTGTGTGTATACACACAAAGTTATAAATATAAATATATTTGTGTACATACAAATATATAAATATATGGTAGATACATTTTCATTGAAACAGGCATTCATTACCCCACTCTACCTCAAACATGGTACTACATGCACCAAAGAGTCAAATACAAACATGAACATGAAACAGACCCAACTCCCGATGATCTCACTGATAAGCTGGGAGCGTGTTTGGATTCAAGTAACAGACAATGCTAATTAAGACTCGCTTCAGGTTGTCAAGAAATATGTATAAAGGGCAGATGGACAAAACTGCTGGCAGGTAGGATCGAGGGTGGGAGGTGGGAGGAAAATGGAGACAACTGTCCTGGAACAACAATAAAAAAAGAGAGAAAAAAAGACTGGCTTCAATAATTTGGAAACGTAGCAGCAAGCCCAATGGTAGGGTAGAGTTTACAGCTGAGTGAGTGTGTTCATGGCTGACAATATCATCAAGAATCCAGATCCTCTCCATTTCTCTGTTCTGCATCTTCAGTATTGTCCTCTTTCTCGGTTTAGGAAGTTACTTAAATCCTTTGCACCAGTTTCAGCTCTAGGCATGATCATTTCCACAGGCAACACTGGGGCCACCTCTTCTGTTGTCTTCTTTGTAGAAGAAAGGGCATCTTTCCATAAACCTCTTCCATTTCATTGTACAGATCTGGGTCTCATTCCCATCCCTACTTCAACTGCAAAATGGGTACGGGACCACCATGGTGAGGATTTACCCCTGAAGCTGTGTATGTGGTCCCTGTGGGAGATGTAGATACCAAAATATCATTGGGGCTCTGGAACTTGGGGAAAAGGGAAGAGAAATGGAAGGAAAGTAACCAACAACATCTGCTTGAATATTTCATGTTAACTTAGCTTTTCATATTCATTATCACTTGAATATAAATTCTATGAGCTCAGGGATCTTTTGTTAAGTTTGTTCCTAGGATGTGTCATAAATATAGAGAAAATACCTCGCACAGTAAATATTCAAGAAATACTTGTTGAATGAATGAAATATTGATTAAATTATTGTATCCTTACTTAATGAATGTGGAAACAGAGGTTGAGAGTGGTTATATGGGTTATCCTATTCTGGTGACAGAATGTTCTAAGAAGGATTTGAACTTGTATTTGTTAGACTTCAAATCGAGTGTGTGTGTGAGTCACTTTGGCTTAGCCGCCTTGTTTACTAGAAAAGTACAGATAAAGTGTTCTGAAATTCCCAAGGACATAGGTATTAATTCTTACTGGAAAAGTTAAGAGTTTTCATATAGAAGGCATGCATGATTTCTGTATGGAAATTATAGAATTCTTTCTAGCTGGGATCAAGTCCAGAATTCTAACTTTTCATGTAATAGTCACAATCATGTGATCTGTATGTGAGCTTAACAAAAACATTTTATTATTTTTCTTTTAAAATCTTTGTGCTATTTTCAGCTTCCTGTTGGATTTTTATCAGCTTCTATCTTGTTATGTCAACATTTACCTTAAGTTATAATGTGAAATTGGCTTCTCACTCTGGACTGGTGTGCCTGGACCATGTCATTCACCAATATGGTCATTCAACAACTATTCACCGAGCACATCTTGGGTCATGCAGTGTTTTAAATGCAGAGGAGGACACAGCAGGAAACAACACTAGCCAAGCATCTGCTTGTACACAATGCCGGGTGGTGCTGAGGGCTACGAAGAGGAAAGAAGCAGTGGAAAGGGTAGAGGCCCAGGCTGGTGGGGAAAGAAGAAGGTGCTTTTTTATATACAATGGTCAGAGACAGTCTCTCAACTAAGATGATATTAGAGCAGAATTAGGTGAAAAGAGGAAGTGAACCCAGCAGTTACTAGGGTAAAGAACATTCTGGAATGACAGACCAGGAAGGGCAAAGTCTCTAAGACAGGGGAATGCTTGATGTATTTGAGGAATAGTGAGGAGGTCAGTGAGACCAGAACAGAAGGAGTGAGGAGGTAGATGATGGTGAAAGGTGAGATCAGAGGCCCCCCAAGCATGTTGATGAAGGTTCATACATGTGGCAGGCACGGGCCAAGCCAGGGGAGGTAGAGGAGCATGTATGTCCCTCAGATCAACCTCACTCAATTTCACCTAAAGGGAGAGGACACACCAGCAAAGGCCATCACACAACATCCACAGCACAAATGAAATGATTCCAGCTCAGCATCTGAGAGAAATCACATGACATAGTGGTTACGAGGCTGGACTGGAGAGTCAGAAAGGCCTGTGATAGAATTCAGCTTCTGTCATATACTTGTCATCACATACTTTGTCCCTGGGCAAATTATGCAACCTCTCTGAGTCTTGGTTTTTCATCTTAAAATGTGATTGTCATAACTACTTCATATTGCTATGAGGACTAAGTGAAATAATGCATGCAATGCAATTAGAACAGTGTCTGGCATATAGTAGGTGTTTGATGAAAGCTCACCATTGCTAACACCATCATTACAACTGTGATTATCCACTGGTATTTACTCAGCATCACAGACACACTCAGTAGGTAAGGCTCTTCCCAAGGCAGGATAACAATTCAAAACTGAAAGGAGTCTTCCCAGAAACATAAACCATGCACACTTGCAGAAACAGCAATGGTGTCCATTAGTGAAAGTCTGGCAGCCACACAGGACAGCTGAGAAGCTGACATCCCACCAGAGATCACAGTGGAGGGAGGAGAACAAAGCACCTTCTTTGACAACCCTAGGATGCTGCCTGGGCTTCCACACCTAATAAGCCCAGGGCACTTTCTCAGTACCCTGAGGGCAGACTGTTGTTGTTTCATGTTCTCCAAAGAGCCAAATATCACTCATCCAGACAGCACACCTGGGCCTCTGGTTTGGGTCACGGTGGAGGGCAAAGGAGTAGGGAGCCATTGTAAGGCCTGGCATGGATGCGGGTGACCTCAGTGTAGGAGACCCCAAAGCCATCCTGCCTGTCTCCCTGCACCATAAGGACAAAGCGGGCCCATTTGTCTTTCTTGCACTGGATCTAAGGAGCTTCATGTTGAGGGCTGGGAGGTGACTGTGTACCTGGAGACACCAGGGCATCAGGCAGAAGGAAGGGAGATGGCACAGGAATAAGAGACACCAAAGGGCCTGGGCTTTGAAAGACCATTATTTGCCACCCTGGGCAACACGGAGGAAGAGAAAGGTATCTCATTCTATTCCATGGTTCCTGGCTCTTCCTTTCTGACCAAAACAAGGGAAAACAACATATTTTATTATTGGTGCACTGTACAGTTCAAGGGTACATTTTAGGAGCAATCCTTTCTTAAAAACTCACTGTGCATCAGACCCTCATGTCAGTCCCGTGGACTCTCTCCAGCCAGGACTTCTGCTCCTGCCACATAAAGGCTCAGCCCTCCCCTCATCTCAAGCCAGTCCTGACTTCTGGAGGTTCCCTTATAATGCATTTTAACTAACATTTGAGACCTCCTGAGTGACAGGAAAGCACAGCTCCAAGCAGCAGGATACAAAGGTGCAGAAAACTGAGCCCCCAACCCCACATCTCAGTCCAGCTGCACTCATCAGAGCTTCGCCTGCTCCCACTGCCCACAAGCACATACCTTCCTAGTTCAGTGGGCTTCCTAACAAGCTCTGAGTTCACCTCGATGCTACCACTCACCAGCTCTGTGACCTCAGGTGGGAACTGCATTCTCTTTAGACCCTGTTTTCTCCCCTACGAAATGAGAATAATCTCTCCCATCCTGCCCACTTCAGCATGGTTGTTGTATATCCCAGAGACAACAGTCACAGAAGACTTCCAAGAAATCAAACATTCTATGAGAACCAAACACCAAAAAGAGCTTAACATTGCTTGGGTGGCATGCATAGCAAACACAGACGCTTCAGGCACAACAGGATGGCATCAATGGTGAAGTTCTAGAAGCCTGCAGTGTTCTTCTCAGTTTTATTCCAAAGTGTTGGTTAAATCCACTGGCCACACATAAGGGACTAAGAGAATATCCAGAACCAAAGCAAGTATTCCCAAGCACCCATACAACTTCCTTCCTGTCTCTCCTCAAGTGACTTGTTTTTAGTGGAAGCAGGTTTCCTCTTCCTGTCTGGGAAACTCTGTTTACAAAAACTAGCCCTGTAAGGAAAGAAAAAAAACAAACAAAAAAACCCTTTGCCACCAACCAGCCTTGGAATTTCACCAGGTTACCCTTCTAACCTGAACCAAAATAGGCCATGACTCATCATTTGTGCTTGGGGGTTCCATTCCCCATTTATCTTCCCAGGACATCACATCCTGCATGATTACCAGCAAACGCAAGCTCTAGAGATGCCTCCATGGGGAAACAATGAGGGAAAAATTTATTTTGGGAAAGTCCATCCTCAGCACTCTTCCAATATCTAAGCTCCCCTCCAGGCGATTCTCTACCATCTCATTTTTGTCTAGCACTTTGTGCTTCCTGGTACATCTACTCATTCAAGTCAAATTTTCCTTCAATTCTTACCCCTCCACCTCAAGTCAACAAATTCTGGGCTGTGTGACCCTAGACACAGCTCTTCAAACCTTAGCTTCTTGACTTGTAATATGGGGTTAATCATTGTAGTCATAGCCTATATTGACAGAGTGCTTTGTATGTGTCACATATTCGTTTCATCCTCATTTCATCCTCCAAAGAAGCCCATGAGAGGGAATTCCTATCTTCATCCTACAAGTGCGAACACTGAATCACATGACAGTAAGTTATCTGCAAAGGGACAGAGGGAGATCCAAATACTGGCAGTCTGACTCATGGTTTTAGCCAATACACTTCAACCAACTATCCAATCCATCAGCATGTTTTCAGGGTTAAAAGAGATAACTGGAAAGTGGTAAGCATTTAATAAATTTTGTTATATTATTAGATGATAATAGGTCAAAGTACCTGTTATAGAGACTGATCTATAGCAGGCCTTCAAATTATTTTGGTTGCTCTCCTTTTCCCTACCTTCTCAAAGGAACCCACCCCACCCTCCACTCTCCATGACCTTCCCCTCAGGGAGCCCAGATTGTGCTGTTTGAAGGTTATTCATGAGAATGTTCAAGTGCTCAATTTCTAAGTAATGTGAAGCATTGAGGTGGCGGCCATTTTCCGGATGGTGTTTTAGTTCAAAGTCACTCAGAGTTCCTGCAACAGCTTCTAAGACACCATGGTTCTTGGTGGAAAGCAAGGTTGTTCTTTTCAATGAGGGAGCTCCCAATAGAGTAACATTCCTGCCCTGACCCACTATTATTTTTTCTCTCACTTCTCGCCAAGGAAGGAGGAGAGGTCTGCCCAACAATGAGAATGAGGGAACAAGTTGGCATGCTACTCTCAGTCTCTGGATTCTCTCTTTTCTGATCTGGCTGTGGAGAGAATATGCCCTGGTTCCCCAGCATCCTGGAAGAAAAGGGTTACTGCTGTCCAGCTATGCCAGTCAGTGACTATGAGGATAAGTATCTCATTCAAAAAAGTCTTGAACTCCTGCTGTGTCTCCCACAGGACCAGTCCAGTCAAGTTGTATCAATAATAAAAATGTATGTTGACCTCTGTGGTAGACATTAGTGCTGTACACCAAATATTTATTTCCTCTTCTTCTCCTTCTGGGCACCAGCTTGGAGGACACTTTCATGGACCTCTTCTGACAGGCAGGGTCACGTGCCTAGTTGTGGCCAATGTTTTGGGAGTAAGTGACATGCGCGGACTGTGGGATAAGAATTCAAAACTCAATGCCGACTCCTGGTTTCCAGTCTAGTGTGTAAGAAGCTTCCCAGTCTTTGTGCTATCCTAACAATCAGTAAAAAGCTGAACAAACTGAAAAATCAACAAGTCTTCTAAGATCTATCAGAGAAGTGAAGCCACAGGCAAAGCGCTGCCCCAAAGTTGGAGAGGAAGACAGGCAGATACTTGTTGGAGCAGAAGCTTCCATGGGAAACCACGCCCGGAGAGAAAACCTGAAAGGCCGTTGGAGAATTGCTGGAGGCTTTGTGTAGACAACACTGAGAGACAGAAGCCCCAGGGCAACCCAGTTACAGAAGAGCCTTCACACTCCTGTGAGTTTGACCTCCAGGAACTCTACCAGGTCCTCCCAGTGGATATTGGAGAAAAATATCCTGGGGGGAAAAAAGAACCATTTTGAATATGCCAGAGCATTTAGTTCTTCTTAACAAGGTCCGCCCTCAGGAAAAACTGTTTACCAGAGCCTAACCTGCTGGAGTTTTATCAAAGCCTAGCCTACCTGGGGGAAGGGGATACTCAGCTCCAGACCCCACCAGCCATCTCGTCCCACCTAAAGGGGGAAAACGTTGAGAAGCATAGATGATGTCCACAGTCCAGGGCACAGGCCCTCCCAAGGCTGAGGCTTTCATCAGAAGACTGTGGAATACGTCTCCTCTCCCCACACCTCAACACTACATTACCAAAGGCCTATTTGCCATAGTTTCTTTCACCCCAGACATCATGTTCCGATTTCAACAGAAAATCACAAGGCATAGTAAAAACCAAAAAACATAAACAACAACAACAAAAAAAAATCTCTCCCACACACACATTTAAAGAGACTGGATAAGCATCAGAATCAAATATGGCAGTGACATTGGAATTATCAGACCAGGGATTTAAAACAATTATGATTAATAGGCTGAGGGATCTAATGGATAAAGTATACAGGATATAAGAACAGATGGACAATATAAGCAGAGAGATGGAAATTCTAAAAAAGAATAAAAGAGAAATGCTAGAGATCAAAAATATTATAATAGAAATAAAGAATGCCTTTGATGGGCTCATGAGTAGACTGAACATGGCTGAGGAAAGAATCTCTGAGTTTGAGGATATGTCAGTAGAAACTTCCCAAACTGAAAGCAAAGGGGGAAAAGGGGGCTAAAAAATACCACAAGGAGTATCCAAAGCTGGGGACAACAACCCAAAGGTATAACAGATGTGTAATGGGAGTACCAGAAAGACATAACCTGCAACAAGCAGAGGTCACAAAATATTTTCATGTTTTGGCCCAGTTTGATGAGAACGTATATATCTAGCACTTGCTGCTATTACATCAGTGGCTTTCCGTGTGTGTTTGTGTGTGTGTACACGAGCACATTGGGGCTTCGAGGCAGGTGGTAGAATATCATTGCAGAAACTGATACACCGCCTACTATTTTGTAACCTATTTTGTGACATGTGCCAAATAACTTAAAATACATCATCACTTTTAATCCTCACAATTATGCTGAGAAACAAATGCAATTCTTATGCTTATTTTATACAAACTGGGTTCAATGGCAAGTTTCTCAAGGTCATGCAGTGGATCTGTGATGAAGCCAAGTTTTGAACACATACCCGTCTCTCTTCAAAGCCTCAGTGTACTTAACCGCTATGTTCATCTGGCTTTTAATTTTTCACTTCCTGCACTGCCTGGAAAGATGGTCAACACATGGCTGGGCCTCAATAAATACATTCGTATTTACTGAATCTGAAGATAGATTACTGCTGAAACATTCTAAAGTGCTTGTTGTGTTATCAGCACCTAACTCAGTCACAGTGTCTAGCACACAGTAAATGTTTGATAAATAGTTTCGGTTTTAAATATGCACTATTACATCTAAATAGGACATCGTGCTGCAGACTGTGGTGACTCATATGCAACAACAGGTGGCATTTCGCATTCCTATTTGTAAGTATAAGTTGTCTATTTTAATACAATGTGATGTTTTTATTTTATAAGGAAAGATAAAGTATAGCTGAGTGGAAAAGAAGACTTCCTTTGACCAGTTCTTTCTTCTTAACCGGGAAGTCTATTTACTCAGCCCAAAATGCATTAACTTCAGTACCACTAATTTCCTCCATGCACAAACAGAATATCCACTAATTCTGGGAGAACAAATAGCCGCCTGAGTGTTGACAAACCCAGGGCAAGGAGAAAGGAGAAGAGAAGTGAATCCTCAGTGATCTAGAGCATTCGACTGTTTTGTAGAGAACGAATTCTGCTCCACTCTCAATCTCTGGGTTCTTGGAGGTTCACCCCATCCTACCTCACCACCCCTCCCAGGCTCCAGGAGGGGGCATTTCACCTTGACCTGACCTCCTGATCTATTATCCAGCTTCACGGCACAGTAATTTGTTCTGTACCTGATTTGTACCATTTGAGGTTTCATCAGAGCTAGACCAATGTGGCTTAATTCCGGATCCTGCATGGGAAATGTTGGATAAGAAAAGTTTCCTCTTTTCTGGACTGGAACCATATAGGATAGAAGCCCGTGGCTGCTGACAGCCATCTTGTCCCACCAAGAGGGAGCTGGCCTGAGAACACCATGGATGCAGAAGAAAGCCGTCATTTCTAAAGATAACACTTAGCCCTGTAGAACCAGCCTCTCTTGAACTGAACTCTACTCAACTTCATACAGGTATCCTAACAGACTCCCTTTTATGCTCCAGCCAGTTTGAATTTCCATCATTTGCAACCCAAGAGTCCTAAAAAGAAGGGGACCAGCAGTTACTGTGTCCCACGTGCTTGGGGAATATCATTTCACTTAAATCTGTCACAACATCCTTAGGAAGTATGTATTAGTCTTGTCTATTTGATAAACAGGAAAACCAAAACCCAGGGAAGGTAAGAAACTAGGCACACATGATTAAGAAGTAGTTGAACATGGATTCACTCCTACCTCTCCTTGGTTCTAAAACCCAGGTTCTTTCCACAACTGAATGTAGAAGGAGCAAGTTTCTGTAATAAATCACCCATTCTAGTGGGGTGTGTGGAAAGCACACTAAACAGGAGAGACAGATTTCTGGCTTTTGGGGGGTGAGGGGCAGTGGTCTGGCTCACTTTTACCTTTCATATGACCTTGAGCACTTCTCCTCTCTAAATCCCACAGGATTTTGTTTTTGTTTTTGTGTGTTGGTCTATAAAACCATGAGGTTTGGATGAGATACTTATGATTTTAGTTTGTTCCAGCCCCCAAAAATGTATAATGTCAATTCTTGACTATTTGCTTGAAATTTCCAAATACTAGAATAACCAGACATTGAAGCAAGCCAATAGGCAAAGGTTCCCTCCTTAAACCTTCTCTCCTAATTTGGGCAAATGAATGAGCTATGTGTAATTAAAACTACAAAAATAACAAGCTTCCGGCCAAGTTCTACCCTTACTTAACCAGACTCTTGGGGGTTCATTTCGGGGGGCAGAGAGGGAGCAGCGGATGTTGAACCCAAAGTGGAATTTGGCATGATATATGGATTCTTATAATTTCCAAATGATGTCAGTGCACTTATTTGAAAGACTGAGAAAGTACTGAGTTTAGTCTGTTCACCTCCATAAAGAAAAACTAGAAACTGATGGGCTGGGGCCCGTGTCGACCAACCTTACAAAACTAAGAACACTTTTGGCAGGGCAAAGTCATTCGGGGAAGATCATACCCAAATGATGTCGCTTTATGATGGTGGCCTTTCTTTCTGAATACTAATTTGTTCTAAGATAAGAAATACCAGCCCTGGTCTCATCAACTGGCTCAGAGAAAATGGATCTGCTAAAAAGTTTCATCATCTGTTGATTCCAGAAACACTGAGGTTACAGAAATTTCAACAGCAGCTAAGAGGGGCCCAAGTGAAGTGCTCATTCAAAAGAGAATTGGCAAGCTATTGGGGGAAAAATCTGTCTAGTTAACGCAACTCAAAATAGAGTTGTGGTTCTAATTAGCCAGATAATGGCTTTGCATTCCTGTGTCCTCTTGCCTTTGACTTGGCCTCTATTGGATTCTAGGCAGAGTTTTGATGATATGAAGTCGGTGTGTGTGCAGGGTACCCAAGAATTTCAACATTCGATCTTGATCATCTATCCCCTCCCCCAGGCAGTTCCTAAAATGGTGAGGTATAGTGGGTCAGAGTGGAGCCAGATGGATGAGGTAGGTGTCAATTAAGACCTAGGTTCAAATCTTGCTTCATCACCAGTGAGAACACCTTGGTCAGCTTTTTCATCTGAAAAAAAGGAATAATAATAGGACCTTCTCATGGGGCTGTGATAAAGATTAAATGAGCTGCTTTTTGCAAAGCACTCCCTATTTGGCACATAGTATGCATTCAATAATTGCTAGCTATTAATCCTGGAGATGCTATACACATAGGAAACAAGACCAAATATACACAAGGTTAAATTTCATTTTTATTGGGACCAATGCTGACATATCCCAAGTGGAACTCTGATAAGACTGAGTGCAACTTGCAACCTAGTCAAATTGCCTACAAAGACCCTTCCAACCCGACTGCAAATTTGGGGCATTATCACCTTCTGGATGGGCTGTAGGATCCAGGGGACCAGAGTTTTGATGAAAACATTTCAGAAAGCATACAAAAAGACAGGAAAAAATAGTCAGGAACAGAGGGATCTTAGTTCTGTTCAGTGATGTCACATCAAAGCAGTGGCAAGACACAGAAAAGAAGGTAGAAAACACAGCTGCTTGACATCAAAAAATATAAGGATCATGTCCATTAGTAGTAAATAGAGCCTGGTTTACGTTCCGGTATCTGGCCAATCAGATAAGCAAGTCCTCATCTAGAGGAGAGTGGGGGAGGGGCAGGAAAGGAAACAGAAAGGGACTTAGATATCCTTCCCCCACCTCCAGGACCCCTTACTTGAGTGATTCTCGAAATGTGGTGAGTGAACCACCCACCTCACCCTCACCTGAGAGATTTGCTAAAATGCAGTTATCTAGCAAACATACTGTAATGGTTCATTTGATGTATCAACTTGACTGGGCCATAGATGCCCAGCTATCTGCTTAAACATCATCTCTGGGTGTGGTTGGGAGGATGTTTCTGGGAGAGATTAGCATTTGGATCGCTGAATAAAACACTTGGCCCTCCCCAGTGTGAGTGGGTATCGTCCAATCTTATGAGAGCCTGAGTAGAATAAAAAGTGGAGCAAGTGAGAATTCTCTTTCTCCGCCTGACTGAGACATCGATTTTCTCCCACCCTCACACTGGGATATATACCTTTGATGCACCTGGTTCTCAGGCCTTTGACTCAGACTAGAACTACACCATGGGCTTCCTGGGTCTCCAGCTCACAGATGGTCAATTGTGGGACTTCTCAGCCTCCATAATTATGTGATCCAATTCCTCATAATACATCCTTTTTTTTTATGTATCCCCAAACCAATAAGTCTCTTTATATATGCATAAAGAGATCTATAGGAAATACATGTATTATTTTCTATTGTTTCTGTTTCTCTGGAGAACCCTAATGCTCATATTGAAACTGAATCTTTTGAGGTGAGGCTCAAAAATCCGTATGTTACAACTTCCTCAAGTGAACTGACGTTTAAGAATCATGCATTTAATTCACTATGAAGTCATCAAAGAGTGGAGGTGGTATTGTAAAATTCTTTGAAGCAGTCATACTTGGGTGGGAGGGGTACTTTAATAGGAGGGAAGAATGAAAGGCCGGGCAGCCACTCCCAGCCCTGGGCCAGCTGGTTCTGGTTCTGGTCTCTATCACGGGCTGAGTCAGTCCACAGTCTGGACACACTAGGGGCTCACCTACCTGCCTCTTTCCACATTTGTCAACGTTGAAAAGAAGCTCTCCATCACTTTCCTCACAGGGTTTTGTGAACATCAAATGAGCTCATTGTGAAAAAACCTTTGAACCTTATATAAGCCAAGGAACTATTTATTTCCATGAAGTCAGAAGTAGCCACCCTTCCCCACTTCCTCTGCAGTTATGGGGAACCAGAGGTTTGTGTTTTCCCCTCCACGGACTCTCCACAAAGATCACATTCACCGGATAATTGCAGACTTCATTTTCTTCAACTTTGGATTCAGTCCATCCACAGGACGGATGCCCATAACCAATGGGAAAGTACCACACCACTTCAGGCAAAACTTAATAAAAAAAAAACCTATCTCCCCTCATTAATTTCATTAACTGTTTCTGGATTTTAACTCTTTCTTGAGCTCTGTGCCTGGCTTTCCAGTTGCGCCCTGGACATCTCCTGTAGATTTGCTTCTACTCAACCCCAGGGTGTCTGTGTATCCCAAACTGAACCTCTGAGATTCCCTCTTGACTTCCTCATTCCTATTCATGGTTTCACCATCATCCCAGCCCCTCCAACTGAAGAACCTACCATCAATTCAGACCCCTCCACATCTAATCACTCTCCACCAGGACAGGCTCTTTCTTCTCTAAACCCACCACCACTGCCCTCAGTCTGACCCCATCCATCACAACTTTGGCTCAGGGTCATGGCTATGCAGTAGTAAAAAATGTTGTCAAATAAAGTCTAGGGCATCCACTCACAGCTGAATCATTCTTAAATAAGTGAGCATAACAACAAGACATTATTCATGTTGTTGCATATGTGTTTGTTAGCTGACAAGACCCCAGAGAGGATTTTGGAGGTCTTTCCCCTGTGGAACCTCTGCTTTGGAACACGCTGAAAGAAGCTTCTAGCTAAGACTGAGAGCAGCGTCTCTCCTGGGAATCCTGAGATACACTGAGTGATTTTGCTTGTTTATCTCACCATCACTGTATCCTTTCCTGAAAATAAACTGCAGTCCATCGAGATCACTGGGGTCATATTTTTTGTCCTACAATAACCCTGTAACGATGCAGCACAGGAAGCTGAAAGGGACCAGTCCACAACAGCACCCGTGAGCCGTGGTGATGGCCCTGGCCTGCCCTCCTCTGGAATCCTGGTTGTCTAAGCTGAATAACTAACTCCCTCACTTGAACCATCACCGACCAACTTTTCTGTTGCTTGCGACCAAATGCAATCTTGACTGAGAGTGAAAAGGTGAGTTGGAAGTCAACCTCAAATCTGTCCGACTCCAACACCCATTCTCTTAACTGATGCTCTATACTATCCATGGCTTATTTGAGACAATAGCTATGCGAATAGAGAAAAAATGTGTCCTTACTTGGCCAGAGAAAGCCCAGCTAGCAGCTCATATTCTGCAGCCTCTGCTTCAAGATTTCCAACCTGGACAGCCACTCCAAAAGGAGCCAGTTCCAACTTCAGTGCAACTGGAAGCATACTAGAAGCTAATTCAGTTGTGTCTTGGGGATAGGGTTGGAGCAAGACACTGATTTGGTTTTCAAAACTTTCCAGGGCCAATTCCTTTCCTTTGACTGTTCCTCCAGCCTTCAAACCTCCACCTCTGCCTTGGGAAATTTTGTGAAATCGGGACCTTGATAATTGAAGGCACAGCCGCCATCAGCATTTGAACCAGATGGTCCTGCCATTCTGGATGACAGAAAGCAATCCTCTTTGCCTCCTGTTTTAGGATACACAGGACCCCCATCTAATTTGATCTGTATCTGAATCCTGCAGCCTGGCACCAAACTAGAAACATGGATGAAAATAAAAACAAAAGGTGGTCAGTTTTGTGCTAATCAGAACCTTGCTTCCAGGGCATGTATGCCTAAGGGGTCAGAGTGAAAGAAAATATCATAGCAAAAGAAAAAAAGAAGAAGAAGTCTGGAAGGAGTTGGAGAGCAAGAGTAGCCACCTGAATAACTATAAAGGAATGTCCCATCAGCTTTTATCAGGTTTGACAGGGCATCTGTCCTCTGCAGCAGGTCCCATTCTCCAGTGTTTACATTTGTCACATCTCTTTTCCTTCCAAATAAAAGATGCTTGACAGTCTGAATGGATAATTTGTACGGTGCCAGCGTTCCTCAGCCACTCATGCACATACATTTTAGGATGGGGAAAGGGCAAGCACCAGGCAGCAGCTACATTTTGGAGGCATTGAGGCCATGATCGCCCTGAAACATGCCTACTACAAACTAACATACGGGGAAGCATTATTTTCATCATGCAAAACTGAATGAATGACTCTCTCACCCACGACAGAGGCCAGTGTTCATCAGAGCCCAAGAGGTCAAGAATGAGGCTCAAAACATACTGCAGGAAAATTGAGTGATCTTGACCTTCTGCCAGGACTAATAAACTTCTTGTTTGCAAAAGTCTCCTTTTAGTTTTGGTTGTCCTGGCCCCACCTCTTGCAGGAAAAGTCAGTTTGCATGTCTCCCCTCAGGTGTTGAGAGCAGTGAGGGATTTGCTTCCATTGTCGCAACAGAATTTAGAGGGTGCATGTGCAGTACAACGTGAGCACAAGGCATAGGGCACTTTTGAACCTCGCATTCTTGATTCATTTTGGTCACAATAGCTGGGCCCAATCCAGTTTATTTTCAGTTTGGCAAGGAACGTCTAACTGTTGATCAGCTACTTGTTTGTTTCTAATCAGACCCACCGAAGGAATGCCAAACCTCCTTAGTCCAACCAATCAGCAAACCTGCTGGAGCTATTTTCTGGGCAGATGCAAGATATTACTAAGACAGGAACCGGGCCATGAAGGGACGACAGGAAAGACAGAGAGAGAGAGGCGAAGGCAGTTTTATGTGTAAGTGCATGTATGAATTCTACTTGGAAATGACTCATTGGCACAAGATTTTCAGAGGGATCTGGACACAGGGAAATGTTATAAGACAGAGTATTGCCTAGTGGGCTCCGGAGGTGACTGAGGTGTTTGGGTGACAGCAGAATCTCAACGAATCTTGGTTTTCTCATTTGTGAAGTGGATGTGGCAAGGCGGACTTGTTCTGAGGATTAAACAACACAATGCATAAAAGCATTTAGCATGGTGCTTGGAACACAGTAGGTCGTCAATGCATTTTAGCTATCATAAGGAAGGAGGGAGGGAAAACGTAGAAGAGGAAGACAAAGAAGGGGGAGAAGGAGGGAAAGGAGGAAGGAAAGGTGGAGGGGAAGAAGAAGGAGGAGGAGGAAGAGGAAGAGCAGGAGGAGGAGGAGGTGAAGAGAAGACAGCAGTGTAGGGAATTTTCTCAGAAAGAACTGCACTCTGAGAGTCCCAGGTGCCAATCTCTCCTTTAGCTTACTTCCCTTGGAGACAAGACCTGACTTTAAGTATTGAATTTGCATTGAATTAACTGTAGCTTGAATATGATATGTGCTATCTCTTCTATACGTGAAAATATTAGTGTTGAAAGGGATCCAGCATGAAAGAAATTTTAGTCTATGGAGTCTTACTACGAAAACCAGCATAATGACTAATTTTAAAATCATGTAAAATTTATTTCTTTCGTCGCCAAAAGGAAAAACAAATGTGCATGGAACCATTTTTACTTGTATCGGAATGCACTTAATAAACACCAGTTTATACATAAAAATTTTCTAAGTCAGTTGAGTCCTATCTCTAAGATCTTCTACATGAGAGTATCAGGTACAAAGAGGTAAATATGGAATATAATAATTGAAACATACTTATGGAATAATACATTTGAAAATCTCTGTACGAGTTTTCCAAATGCACTCATATGTGTTCTGATTTGATCTTCCAATGTTATTGTGAGTACGTGAAATTTATTATTTCTATTGTCTACTTTATACATTTAAATGTTGAGAAGTTATTACTATTAAGTGGAAGAGCTAAGATTTAGATCTAGGTTTTTCTAATCTAATTCCTATTTTCTTAGGTTTCACCAGGCTGCTTGAAACAGTTGTACACAGGTAGGGGAAAATATTTACTCTATTTAATACTAGAGTGAATAATGTGTGTATCGGATGAGGGGAAAGAGTTACTGAAAGTTCAAATTTATACATGGTGAGATTAGGAATACATGTGTGTACAGAGTATATATAAGCTGGGTAATTATATATACACACATACACGTGCATATATTTTTACATGTGTGTATGTGGTGCAATATACTTGGAAATACACATATGCACGTGTGTGTGTATATATATATACAGTTGGGAAGATCTTACATTAAATTTTATGAAGACATAAGCTGATTGCATGAAGAACAGATGAGTGGGCTAAGACTTTGGGAGGAGAATCAAAGAGCAAAAAGGAAAAATTAGAAGCATCAAGAACTGAGAAAATGGTCCATCAACAGGGCTATAAACAGTCTGGCACTGCAGTCACCGTCCCTTGCACACCCATGGCTGACCTCGCTCCTTGACCATGGCGCTCTTTCCACGGAGCTTGATGCAATCACAATGCTCCTCAAAACTGTGCTCCAAGCAGCCTTTGCCATTCGATCGCAGACAGCGCCTGGAAAACCTTGCCTCAACACTGCCTTAGGAAATGCTCATAGACATGATTCTCAGCAGTATTTTTAATTGAGCACGGCCAAATACAAGGCTCTCCCATTTAGATTAATTCATTCAATTAATCATGGGAGAGTCAATATGCCCTGTCCTAAAGCTAAATCCCATTTCTTTGGGTCTTTACTTAGAGACCACGTCCTCAGGGAGCCAATCTTTATAATACAGTAGACTTCTCACCTTTTTATCTCAGCACCCTGCTTGCTTCCTTCATTGCTTTCATTTATTTGGTTCCTGTGGTTTTTGTCTCCCTCCCCAGACTGAGAGAGGACCTGATCGTTGTGTTTTCCCTTGTATCACTAGCAGAGAGTATGTGTTCCCCAAGTACTGATTCGATGATTGCACAAATCATTGAATCAGAAAAATGAACAAATGAATGAATACTTGACTCAGAATCTAAGGCAAGAGGCTCTTATGTGAACAGATAAACACGCTATTGACACTGTCAACAAGCCCAAATAGCACCTGGAAAAAAGTGCAAAGAGAGAGCTAAAAGGACAACTGGAAGACTTCCCAAAGAAACATCCTTGAAAGGTGGGTAGGGTTTAGCAAGGCAAAAAAGAGAGAAAGGATAGTTAAGTTCAAAGGCAAATTTAAAATGATAACATTGAGAATGAACCTGAGCCTGAGTGAAGCTGAAACAAAGGTTGTAACCACTGGGTAGGGACTGATGAGTGGCCAGTGAGGGGGCTACCCAGGCCCGTGGGGCCACACCAACAAGGACTCTTAGCTGCTGGCTTCTTCTGCCCCCTTTTGCCCAGCTCCCACCCCTCCTCCTCTCAAGCTGCCTGGCCAGGAATCCTGTGCATTTTTACTATGAACGGGCTTCTATTTGGTAGACAGTCTAAGCCCAGAAATGGAATGAGATTATCTTTGTGTTTATTTTAGTCTCACTTTAAGGATCTTATCTCTAGCAAATTCACCATCATGGTTCACCATAGCAGGACCCGATAAGAAGAGCCACTTTCCAAGAAAAAAAAAAGGCAATTATTTTCCCCAACCCCATTAAACTGTCATGAAGTTATTCCTTATTTACCAATGCAGATTCGTGGCTTATAATCCGCAGGCCCCAAGCAAAGAGAGCAGAGATGAAACCCTGAGGCACACAATAGTTTCGGTGTCTGGACTTTGGAGAAAATGTTTCAGGGTTTTATGAAGAATTAGCTTTCATACTAAACTTTATTAAATTCTATCCCTGAATTCTTTCCCCTTTGGAAAGGACCTTTCAGCCATTAAGCCTGGAGAACGGCCTTCAATGAATGAATTTCAAATTAAATGTAGAGGAGGGCCTGGAATCCTCTGAGCACAGACAACAGAAGTCTCATTAAATGTCTATAGACTCTCACAACAAAGCCCCACTCACTTATATCCCAAGAATGGCGCTCTGAGAGACTGCGGAGGGCAAGGCCTGGTCTTGGCGGTGCACACAAAGGGCTGCTAGGAGAAGCAAACACCACTCTCCCTCGTGAAATTTTCTTTGGCCAACTGCAAAGAGAAAAATCACTTGGAAATGCCAATTAGCCTCACTTCCTTTTGTCCACTTTAATTCCTTTTCCCTTATCAAATCAAGATCTGTGACGGCTTAATTCCAGCACAAATTCTGGGTCAAATGTTTAGAGGCCAAAAGTGGTAAAGAAAAAGAGTGAGGGAAACCCCAGCTTGGGATCCAAGTATTGAATATTTAATTTACCTTGATGTAATAACTGCATGGGTAATGCCTTCAAAAAAGACAATGATGTCTTGTGACAAGATGAACAAATCCCTGTTTTTACCCTGTACACCCTTCCCAGGAAGCAGAAATAATTAATCCTCAGCTGCCAGCCAGATACAGCAAACATTTCAGGACTTTTTTAGGGTCCTATTTTCAACAGTAGTTTTTTTTTTCTTAAAGTATAGCAAGTTTTACACAGTGACTAGACAAACTACTTACTCTCTTTGCAGACCAAACAAGCTTAGACCAAGTATCTTCTGTGAAATTTGATTTTAGCCCAAGAGAATAATCCAGAAGGTCATGTGCAGAGGGGAAGGACTGCATTGTTTAGGGCTCCTTGGAGGCAGAGTGAAGCAAGAAAAGATTCTGTAGTCAAATGAACACCGAGCCTGCTGTTGCCATTTAGTAAATAGTTCCTATCGAGATGTGTCAATTCTCAGACCTAAAGCTTCTTCACATTTTAATGTGTCTGGAATTGCAATGTGTTTGACAATTAAAGTGTTCATTTCCATAGTGTAGTAGTACTTCTTTTATTCCTGAAAAGCTATAATTAAATTGACAGTGAATCTCACTGTAGGTAACACTTGAATATCAAAGAAACTGTTACTAAATAATAATAAATATTATTATTTATTATTATGAAGCAGAGTGAAGAATTGACACAGGGACACATCACACAGGAATAGACTCTGATTGATGGATTAGTAAGTGGTCAGTTAAGTGACCAGACCATGAAGGTCCTTGAGTACAATGCTTAGGACTTTGTGAATTTTTGGTCTGCAGTGTTCAGTGATTTTTGAGCAGGGGAGTGGCATATCATGAGAGATTTATAATAGTGATATTGTAACAGGGTGCAGCCAAGAGGAGGAACCCCCAAAAGGGATTTGGAATGGGGTCCAGAACTCAAGGTGTCCGGAAAATATTAGGATGTCCTCATCTCTTCCCCCATAGATGTGAGCTGGGGGAAGGGACAGATGGAGCAGGGCCATTGAGAACTGTTTTGCATAGAAACAGCTTTACAGCTAACCTCTGGCATGGTCATTTAACATATCTATAACCTTTAACTGGTTTTATGGATACGTTGAATAGCTATGGTCATGCTCTGAGCCAGGGGGACGGAAGTGACTTCCACCTAAGACCTAACTGAGGGCACATCCCCCGAGTTACAGCGCCTATGTGAGAGCTTGGAGATGATTGGCTCCATGCCATGGGGCCACACCTGCCCAGGCTCACAATGGCAGCCCAGTAAAGCTGGAAAGATACGGGAATGCTGGCAAGTGTAGCTGATTGCAGGAGGAGTCAGAAATGGGGCTGCAGAGGAGGATTGGCACGGGGACTTAAACCCGACTAGGCAGCCATTGAGGAGAGAAAGCCACGTGCTTCTGGCATAGGGGGGACCCCCACAGCTTTAGTAGGGGGAACCACCATGAGGCTGTGGCAGAGAATCCCCACTCTGTTTTGGCAGAGTGGCAACATCCCCGCTCTCCTCAGCTTTGTAGAGAGATCCAGGTGGTTTTGCCAGAGTGCAGACTCCTGCAGCTTAGGTAGAACAGGACCACGCGGCTTCGGGGTGCTCCCTTTGGCCACATGGCCTGGGAAGCAGGAGAGACTTTGCCTGGAAAATGAGTACAAAGAACTCTTGCCAGTAGACCATGAGAAGGTGCCACATGGCTTTGGATTAATTAGAGATCCTGCCTGGACGGCAACACAGCTGATGGTGCCAGGAGCCTGGATCCCAGACGTGTGCTTCTTTTCTTGAGTTACGGTACCCTGAATTAGGGGCAGGGGGATAAGGAAGCACTGTGGGCCTCCAAGGGTATCCAAAAGGACTTTGATATTTTAATGAAGATATTAGGTCACAACTTTAAGTCTGTATAGTATTAAATAAACATTTTCTTTCCTTTTCACAAATCTCTGGCATCGAGAGATATCTTTCCTATAAGGTGGAGGACATAATGAACCTGGGGGGTCCGTTCAGTAATAGTATACCGTGACCCCCTTGGCCCTGTGTGTGTGCTGTGTTCGGTAACAATATGGAAGGAAGAATGGAGGAATGAGAACCCAGAGGAAAGGATAATAAGGGCTACTGAAAGTGTCCTGATAGAGTTAAGAGACCTGAGCTAGAGGAACATCAGTAGCCAGGTGGAGAGGAAGAACAAGATCAGAGAAACATTTAGAATGTAGAATTGCCCCAATCTGGTGGCTCACTGGATGTGGACAGCCTTCCTTGATTCCCCGTCTCTCACAGACATGGAAGTTGAATTTCCTCAGTGGGCATGAAGTTTGAAATGGAAAACTCCAGGCCATGTGTCTAGTGCCACCTCTGGGAGCCCTGTGTGGTGAAACATACACTAAGTCTTTCAACCATTCAGCCTGGGACACCCAGAGCAGAACCAGAGTGCCAATGTATGAGGCACCCTTGAAGACAGAGAAGTTGCCCACACAGTGTAGACAACTCTTAACGCTACCATTGCTTGTGTCAACAGGAGGAGTTGCACAGAAGGATATCCAGAAAATGCTGCCTCCACCCAAATCTCAGAGGGAGCAAGATCACACTTGAAGTTGAAGAGGGCTCTGAACTCTGAAGAAGTTGATTGCATAGGTCTGAACCACAGTCAGAAAACTCATCACTCCATAGGTGATCATGATTTTCAAATAAAATTCAAATTTATTAGACCCATATCCAATGGACCTTTCTGTCTTCCATGGCTTTATACACATGTACTAGTAATTATTAATAACAACTACTATTCACTGAGCATTTATTATGTGCCAGGAATTTGCCAAACACTTTACATAATCTCATTTAATTCTCAGACTAACTTTATGAGATTTATCATCATCATAACCATCCCTATTTTATAGATGTGGATGCTGAGGGTCCCATTGATTAATCAATTTGTCTAAAGTCAAAATGTTAGTTAGTAAGTGGCAGACATGAGAATCATATTCAAGCCCAGCCTACAAAATAGCCAAGGAGCTCCCCTGGCACCAACTCCCTCACAGAATACAACTAAAATCTCTAGCGGGGCGGAGGGGGCGCAGGAGTTTGAAACAAATATCAGAAGGCAATACAGAGTAATTAAAAGCAACAACATACTGGAGGGGCAGGGAGTTGACATTGAGAACAGGCTAACATTCCCACAGAAAGCTCTGTCTTACTGGCTTGAAGAACAGAAGAACAGAGTTTGGGGTAATCGCAACCACTGGAAAATGTGGTGGACGTCCCAGGAAGGAGAAAGATGGAAAGAGGGAGTCCTGAATTCTATGTATAAGCCATGCTCAAATCTCTGAGTGAGCCCCGGACCATGAATGCATGAAGCAGACCAGCAAAGAACAAGATTCAGCTGAGATTCGGGCTGACACCTGCTGCACAGGAAGCGATGTCCGCAGCTGGAGTCCAGCCAAGTTTGGTGCCCACTAGGAAAACAACAACAACAAAATCCACTATTGGGCAGGATACAATCAGATCTGAATTCTCCACAGTATAGGATTCACAGAGTCCAGACACAATCCAAAACGGATCAGCGTAGAAAGAAACAGGAAAATGTGATGTATTTTCAAGAGAAACGACAACACATAAGACCACCTTAAGATGATCCAGATATTGGAATTAGCAGATATGATTTTAAAGCAGCTATTTCATTATATTTAAGAATACGAGCAAAAATGCACAGTGGATAAGAAGATAATAAATCACAGTACATAACATAACCAAATGAAAAATTTGAAATTGAAAAATAAAAAAGTTCAGAAATATAAATGTCTTAGATATAAGTTTTAGTGGGTAATCAATATAAATATAGATCAATGGAAATAATCTCAAGGTGAAAGATAAAAAATATTTTAAGAGGAGGGAGGATATTAATTTTTTAAAAATTGGACAGAAGGAAAACAATAAAAATTAAAAAAGAAATCCGTGAAACTAAACAGAAAAATAATAGAGAAAATTAAGAAAGCCAAAAGTTGACTTTTGACAGAGTTAAAAAAATCTACAAATTCCCAGCTACACTGATTGGGAAAGAGAGAGAGAACACATGCGAAAGAAATTAGCACTACAGGTCTTACAGACATAAAAACGACAACAATGAAATTGTATGTGCAACATTATCCTAACAAATTTGATAACTTAAATGAAACAGACAAATTTCTTTAAAAAAACACAACTGAACAAAATCGATACAAGAAAACAACAGAAAACTTGCAGAGTCGCAGACCTATTAAAAAAATTAAACTCATTGTCAGAGAAACTGCAACAAACAAAACTGCAGGTCCATGAGTTAGATGATGCATCACCTCAGACGTTTTAGGAGAAAAATAACCTACTAATCTTATACAACCTTTTTGATCAAATCATCAGGAACACAGATGCAAAATTCTTAACAAAAGATGAACAAACTGAACCCAGCAGTGTATAGATAAAGGGTAATACATCAAGTCCAAGGGGAACTTATCCTGGAAATGCAAGGTTTTAACATCCAAAAGGTAATCAATGTAATTTAATATAATAAGAGAATGAAGGAGAAAAAGGCTATATGATTTTTTAATAGAGTGAAACAAAGCAATTGACAAAACTCTACATCTTTTCTTGATGAAAATTCTCAGCAAACTAGCAATAGGAGGGACTTTTCTCAGTCTCCCAAAGGGCATTTACAAGAAACTGAAGCTTAAGTCACTTCATGGTAAAATAGTAAACACTTGTTTCTTGATATTCATAAAAGATGCGAATATCTCTCTCATCACTTACGTTGAACCAGTGTGCTGTAGGTCCTAGCCATTGTGAAAAGGCAAGAAAAAAGTCAAGTGCAGGAAGTTCAGAAAGCAAGAAGTAAAACTGTTCTTTTGCAGACAGCATCGTACATGTAGAAAATTGTAAGAAACCTACAAAACAACTCTTAAGTAAATGTAGTAAGGTCACAGGATATAAGATTATTAAAGAAAGATCAAATGGATTTTATATACTAGCAGCAAACAATTATAAAAAGAAATTAAAATATAAACAATTAAATTGGCAAAAGTGTTAAAGAACACAAACTACTTTGGCCAAAGTTCAACAAAGAACATACAAGTCCTCTATACTGAAAAATACTGCGGGAGAAATTAAAGATGTCATAAATAAATGAAGAGCTGTATCAGTGCTCAGGGAATGAAAGCCCTGAGCGGGTTAACCTGTCAACGATCCCCCGGTTGATGCACAGAATCAATGCAATCACCATAACAATCCCTGCAGGTGTTTTGTTTTGTGGACATAGACAAGCTCATTCTAAATTCATGGCCAACTCAAGCTTGAAAGAGCAGACATTTGAGAGGCAATGGTGTACCATGCCTTTAAAAAGGCCAAGCAGCTTTTTTTTTACACTTTCAAAACACAAATTGTGGGGCTGTGTATCATCCTTCTACATGAGTAATAATAATATCATATTACTCCTAATAATAACACTTCTTGGTGACCGAAAAGTGATTTATTCTTTGAAACTTTCCAGGTCATGGTGAGCTTCCCATAGCCACCCTGGCTGGGAGAACTGCTGGGAGGCAGGGGCGTAGGTACCACTGTGAATGATTCCCAAAGCAGTATTATGATACTCCTTACACTGAAAAATAATTCTTAGAGCACGAAGTTTAGTTTCTGATTACGTATTGCACTACTCACATGTATGAGTATTTTCAAATGTATGTTGATGGTGTGGTCATTAATAAAATACAAATGAATTCAAAAACAATGTTTATTCATAGTGACCTTTGTCATTTTCTATTTCTCAATAAATGCATGGCATTTATTTCTCAATAAATGAGTGGCAAATGCCCAGCAACTCTCGTGCACGTGTGTGGAGATGAGGGTGAGGATAACATGCAAATTTTAGGCTAAAAATAGTGTTTATGCTCAAAACATTTGTGCCATTCACCTAATACGATTCCCCTTTTTTCATCTTGTATCTTTATTATTTTTTGAGCCTCTTCCATGTGCCAGGCACTGTACATAGGTGTTGTACCCACCGTGACAAGAAAGGACACTTTCCCTGACTTCAAGAAGCCCAAAGGCCGGCTGGGACAGCCATGAATTGATTAGCCACCACAATGTGAAGGGTAAGCACCAGTGGTACAGTTAGGAAAATACAGAGTACTAGGGGAGCCTAACTAATTAGAGGAGCGTCCAGCAAGGCTTTGCAAAGAGAGCTATCTTTAAGTGTAGGCTTGAAGGATATGCAAGAATTAGCCCAGAAAAGAGGAAAGACAAGTGTACTCTGGGGCAGACAAGGAAAGGGCTTGGGTAATGGCTAGAGGCAAGTAGGAGAAGGAAAAGTGGAAAAAGCTAAAAGAAGCCCTGAAAGGGCGGGGGTGGGCGGGGGTGGGGGTTGGAGAGGCAGACAACAGCCAAGTAATGAGGAGCCATTAGGAGCCCTGTTTAAGAAAACTGAGCTCCAAGGCTACCAAGAAACTTATTCAAGGGCACTGAGCAAATTGGGCACAGAGCCAGTCTAGACTCCCGCCTCTCTGGATTTTAAACTTAACCTGCCCACTCACTTTCCTAAGATCAGACTAAGGGCAGATATTTCTGCAGACTGAGGATAACATGCAGGGGACCTGAGCCCAAGCCTATGTCACTAAGTACAAACAGTAGGCGAGAATGCTTTGGTCCTTATCACCCACCTGGGACTGTCTGGGCTAATTAATCATAGTGACAGCTCCCTGGATGCAGTCAGAAGGATTATTTTGTTCCTGAATGCCGCTGGTTTAACCTGCCCAAGGCAAGACTTCACTTTACACCCCAACACTAGGACGAAGCCTTGTTGAAAATGATGAATGCCTTTTGGAAAAGAATAACATTTTGATAAAGGCCCTTGCAATCAGCCTCCAGGTTCGAATAGAGTGGTTTTCCTTGCGTGTTTTCACGGTCATATTACAAGAAAGCCAGCTTTATCTCTGGGCTCCAAATCAGCTAACCTAGAGGAGGCCTTTTATAGATTAAAAATCAAATAAATAATTTGTCATTGTATCCGGCTTTTCATGAGTAATTATGGCTGGAGCTGCCACTTGGGTTCCAACTTTCTTCCAAAGCCCTGTATGCACCTCATTACTCCAGTTTCTGCCTCCCCAGCAGCTCCTGAAGATTGCAGTTTGGGTTTAAGCTACAAATAGGGCCTCTCCATTGCCCAGAACATTCTGCTGCATATTGTTATTTCAGTCTCTGGTTTTTTTCTCCTTCACATAACTCTACATTTTCTTGTTTTCTTGTTTCACTGTGAAAAGGAAGAAGAACAAAGAGATGAAAAGATGGAGGAAAAAAGGGAGAAAAGTGACTTCCAGAAAGCATTTGAAAGCCTACTAATGAGAAGAAACATTTCCCTTTTTGTTGTGTATAGGTGGAGATGCCCCAGATTTGTGATCTTCTGGGGACCCCCAGTTGCCTTGCAAGGGTAGAGGAGCCAGAAGGAAGTTCAGGTGGGCACAGCCCTGAAAGCCAGTGTAGGCAGAGGGTGACCCTCATCTCCAGCCCGAACTCCAGGGCTCTTACTAACGTGCTGACTCCACTGGCCATCACTGGAATGCAGATTTCAAGGTGGAAAAACAAAAACTGATGTCAGAAGCCATGGTATGATGTAGGGTTCTGCAAATCAGCCAGGAAAATAAGGGCAGAATGGTGGGCTGGACCTGAGAAAGGAACCGACTTAGAACCGAGGACTGCTGGCTTGTTTGCCTGAATAGGGGAATGAATCAGCAGGACATATACACGCTCATAAGCATGTGCATGCGCACATGTACACACACACAGGCACACACATAGTGCCTGAAATGCAACGACCAGCCAATACATAACATGATTAAGAATTAAATTAAGCCTGCCTGTAACTGAGTCTTTTAATGCTAGATGCATAAAAAAAAAAAAAAACACTTTGAAAGCAAAAGGGAAACAAAGCCTTATAAAGGTATATGTTCTTTATCCCAGTAATTCTACTTTATATTAAGGCCTTATACTAAGGCTCTAACTGAGCATACTCAAAGATTTGTCTACAGGAGTATTGCTACAGATTGAATGTTTGTGTCCTCCCAAAATTCATATGCTGAAACCTAACCCTCAATGCACAGTATTAGGAGGTGGGGCCTTTGGGAGGTGATTAGGGTTCAGCCCTTATGATGGGATTAGTGCCCCTCAGAAAAGAAACCTGAGAGGGCTCCCTCACTCTCCCCCCACCCCCCACCCCCACTCCTCTGTGAGGACTGAAGAAGTCAGCAGCCTGCACCCCAGAAGAGGGCTCTCACCAAAACCAGCCATGCTGGCACCCAACCTTGAACTCCCAGCCTCCAGAACTGTGAGAAATAAATTTCTGTTGTTTATAAGTCACCCTGTCTATGGTATTCTGTTATAGCTGCCCAAATATTAATCACAAAGGAATTTATTATAGAAATATCCAATAATACGGGATTAGTTAAATGATGGTATGTCATAAAAATCAAACCTTGAGCTATTAAAAATTACATTGTTAGAGAATATTAATTCCTTTAAGCAGACAAGAAGTATTTATCTGGCACTAAGAATCTATAAACTATGATAAAGTGAAAAAACACAGCAGTTTATAAAATTACAGAAATAATATGCTTGTGTTTTTTAAGTGTATAAATATGTGCATTAATGGGGAGGGATGAGTGGGTGGGCTGGGATGGGAGTAAAAGACAGAAAACTGTACTTGAACAACAATTAAAATAGAATTTAAATAAATAAATAAATACATGCATTAAAGTGTCTGAAAGATAGCAAAATGTTAGCCTATGTTATATTATTTATAATAAACACATATAAATTATATAATCAGAAAATACAATTTTTTTCAATTCAAGCCAATTGTTTTTGTGTGCCCATACACAATAGATTTGATATGAAACCTATAAATATTTGGATATTTAATGCCAAAGGGCCCTTCAGATCAGACTGATTGTCCCAACTATGCTCTCACCAGCTGTGTACGGCCGAGCCCAGTTGCCTATAACCTTAAACCTTAGGCGCTATTGCTGTCTATTTTTTTAATCAGTACTAATTTGATGGGAAGCAAGTGAATAGTCACCTCAGTCTTTTTAATCTGCCCTTCTTTGATTTTCTAGTGAGATCGAATGTGTTTTCACATGACTATCAGCCATGTGTGATTCTTTTATGAATGAGAGGTCTGCTCTTTGAGATTACAGAAACTTCCCCCAAATTTGGGATGCTTAGATTCTGAACAGATGAGCCCGCACATCTGGCCCTCTGATGCTACCCCCCAACCCCAGCTTCACCCAGGGGTTAGATCAATGGTTCTCAGCCTTGACTGCACGTTGCAATGACCCAGGGCTTTAAAAATACTGATGTTGGGGTCTTACCTCCAGAGGTTCTGATTTAATTGGTCTGGGTGCCGCCTGGGCATCAGCATTCCCGGTCACACTAATGTGCAACAGGGCTGAGAAACAGGGCTTCAGGCAGAGACCCTGCTCAGGGCGGACCCAGATATAAGAAAATTGCCTCCAGTGAGCATGTGCACCTCCTGTGAAGAGCGGGAAGAGGAGATAACACACGAAAGACAGAGATAGGTAGGGAACAAATAGACTCATCTCATTCGTTTAACATATTGACTCAGTTAGTATTTGAGTATCTCCTATGATAGCAATGGCACACATTCATCAAACATATTACATACTATAGTATGTAGTATGACCTCGTACTATAGGTCAGGCTCTCTTCTAAGCCCTTTGCACATTTCCCTTCCAATAATGCTAGGAGGCAAGTAT
>PVKM010011342.1:0-33397 GCA_004027735.1 Carollia perspicillata
GTACCTAAAGGACATGTAGAAGGAGTATTAGAAAGATGTACTGAGACCTTTATGAACAGACAGTTCTCCAAAGAGGACATACAGATGGCTCACAGACTCAGGAAAAGATGCTCAACGTCACTCATCATGGAAATGCAAATCAAACCCACAATCAGATATTGTCTCACACTTATCAGAATGACTATCATCAGAAATACAACAAACAGTAAGTATTAGTGAGGATGTGGAGGAAAAGAAACCCTGGTGCAGTGTTGGCATAGCCGCTATGGAAAACAGCACCAAGATTCCTCAGAAAATTAAAAAGAGAAATACCATATGACCTAACCATCTCACTTCTGGGCATTTATCTGTAAGAAATCAAAAACACTAATTCGAAAAGATATCTGTATCCATATTTTCAATGAAGCATTATTTACAATCGTCAAGATATGGAAGCAACCTAGGCATCCATCAGTAGAGGAAAAGACAAAGAAGATGTAGTACATATAAACAATGGAATATTATTACTCAGACATAAAAAGAATGGAATCTTGTCATTTGTGACGCCATGGGTGGACCTAGAAGGTACATGGTAAGTAAAACAAACCCAACAGAGAAAGACAAATACTGACTGATTTCACTTATGCGTGGAATCTAAAAAACAAAACACACGAACAAAACAAAACAGAAACAAACTCACACATACAGAGAACAAACTGATGGTCGATAGATGTGAGAGGGGCAAAAAGGTGATGGGATTAAGAAGTACAGCTCTGGCTGGTGTGGCTCGGTGGACTGAGTGCCGGCTTGCAAACCGAAGAGTCGCTGGTTCAATTCCCAGTCAGGGCACATGCCTGGGTTGCAGGCCAGGTCCCCAGAAGGGGGCACAAGAGAGGCAGCCATACCCTGATGTTCTCTCCCTTTCTCCCTCCCTTCCCTTCTCTCTAAAAATAAGTAAATAAAATAAAAAGAAGTACAAACTCCTAGTTACAAAATTAATCATGAGGTCATAAAGCACAACATAGGGAATATGTGGCACCAGATGGGCATTGGACTTATTATGGTGATCACTTCATAAGGTATAAAAAGGTATAATCACTAGGTTGTACAACTGAAACATATAATATTATATGTCCACTATAATTTAAAACCAAATTTAAAAAATACTGGGTCTTTACCAATCAATGACATACACATATATATTAATTATATGAAAGAACATATACTTAAACTGATCACATGTGCGACAGAGATGGCAAATTCTCCAAGAGTTCAACGAAAAGGCAAAGGACGAGCAATGACAGCTGGAGCGATCAGGGAAACTTCCTGGAGTGGGTGATGTATGAGCTAGAACTTGAGAAACAGGGACAGTTTCATTAGAGCCTCAGAGGCAGCAATGACTTTGCTTTTGCTGGCCAGGAGGAGTAAACTTCTGACTGAGTTGGGGTAAGGAGCAGAGCCCCATAAAAACCACGGAGGACCCTCTGGATAATGCAGCGGGAAGTAGCTGGCTTTTCAGTCCAGCATCTTCCGGCAGCGGTACTTAGACTGCACACAGAGCACACAGATGCCAGAAAGGGATGCCAATGTTAAGTCCTGGACTGGGCAACTCATATCTGCTAAAGAAATAAGGGATCTTACCCAACAAATCAACAGGAAAATGACAAAGGCCTTTGAAAAATGGGCAAAGGACAATGTTTGGCATGTTGCAAAAGAAGAGCAACATGAGAAAACGTACAACTCCACAGTAGAAATGGAAAGTGAAAAACACAATTTGGCAAAATTAAATGCTGACAAAGGGCACCACCATGTACTGCTGGCGAGATGACAGACTGGTACAGCCTCTTGTGTGTGGGGTGCAGAGTTTCCACTCAGCAAGTGAGTCCAGCTTTTAAAACTCAGCTGAAAGGAAGAATTAAGATTTCGAACAAAGGGTTTGTGTGATGATCTTCCTAACATCAAGTTTATGGTAAAAAATTAAAATCTTTTAAAATATGAGAACCGGGAGTAATGCAAAAGAAATATGTTTATTAATATGGAAGGCTGTTGGCAAAAATGTTTTAAAGATACAGAGCACACCACACCACGGTATGTGCATTGCAATCCCATTCACATATAAAAGTAAAATGAACAATAACTATATAACCCAAATACACAAACATGTAAGTAAATATACATGAGTAGACACACACATCCATCTGTTTATTTCTCTACCTACCTGTCTAGATAGATGCACACACATGATGCACACACAAATGTATGCATATATAAAAATAGCACACAGATGCCTTGTACACTTAGATGTTAATATTCCATATCTCTAAGTAGTGGGATTATGAGGAGTGTCTATTTTCTTCTGCATACTTTTTATAACTTTTTCTACAGTAAGTATACATAATTTTTTCTTGAAAGCACAAAAGCTCAGCCTCCTTTGCGAGGAACCCATGTTAGCAGGGTGTGCAGACGTGAGGGTAATTCACTACAATATAAAATGAGGCCGCAGGGACAGGGCGATTCGGAGAGGAGCACCCTCACCTTCAGTCTAGAAGGCAGCCTGGTGTGGCCCAGCAGAAAGAAATGCTGCTCTGCCTCCTGAGATGTGTTGCACTTCCCAATGTGCACTTCGAAGAGCAATAGGTGGAGACTGGAAAAGGGGAATAAATGGGTAAGTGAGAAACTGTAGGCCCCACGGGGAGACAGTGGCAAGAGGGCATAAACCCCAAAGCTGCCATTCTGCGCACAGCATCCTGGCTATCTAAACCATCCGCTCGTTAGTGGCGCCCACGCTTCTGGAAAAGGGGAGGAGTGAATCCACCCTACCGAATGGCGACGTTTGCCGACTCTCCTTCAGTGCAGCAGAGACATTGCAGTTCAGCTCAGCAAGTCTGTTGAGTGCCCTCTACTGAGTTCTAAAAAGCAAGACTCTCTCCCTCTTCTAGAAATAACAGTGTCAACAACGACAGTATCTTACTCCTATGAAACATTTCTTAAATCCTGTCATTCACTCCTTACAACAGCATTATTGTGTAGGTATGGTGGGCATTATCATACCCATTCTACAGATGGGGAAACAGGCTTAGGGGGAACAACCAGGCCTTGACCTAGAGTACTGACTCCCTCCTCCCCAGGTAACTTAGAATGTTAGAGCATTTTAAAAACAAAACTCATTCAAAGGCAGCCATTTATTCCAAATATGCATTGCAATGTTTGATATTTACGTAAAGGAAAGGCCACAGTCATGCAAATCTTATTTATCATCTTGCCTCATTATACAGTCAAATGAAAGTGGCCAATACACTGAAGTGTGAACCCAATTTTTTGTTTTGTTACTCCCACAGTGGAATTTCTGGTCCACCAATCAACCTTCGGCTTGGCCTTTCCTCCTCCACAGCGGTCTCTCTGGAAGGAGGAAGCACACTCCGTTGGAGGAAGCTGCCCTGGCCGGCTTCAGCGGACTGGAACCTGCGTGGGCCCAGGGTCTCTGCCCCCGTACCTCTCACTACCAGGGCTGGGTGGCCTCATCCTGTCCCTTTCCTGGTGAGAGCCTGTGTGTGCTGGGCCGGAAGAGGGGGCAGGGCTCATTTCCTCCTTCATTCCGCATTCTCTGGGAAGGGCTGGCTGTGCTTCCTCAGGGCTCCTGTGCAGCCTCTTCCTCCAGCTTTGAATCACCCTGATGGTTTTAAAGTAGAAGCTACAATCTTCAAAGCTAAGTCATGCCCACAGAGCCCTTATAAGGATCCAGAATATATACTCCGGGTTTCCTTTTGTGCTGGAAAATAAACCTGGGAGGACAAAAGACTCCGGTGGAGTAGTGGAAGTCCCCAGGGCGCTGCGGCAGGATGCGTGGGGCTGGGGGCGTGGCGTTCCGGCCTCTGCTCGGGCCTCTGCTCGGGCTCCGCTCGGTTTAGAGAGGCGTTGACAGAGCTGCAGGTTTTGCTTGCTTGTTTTGTTTCATGGTTCCTCTGATGTCCTTTAGGTTTTGACTTTAGAAAAATATTAATTTATCTTTTCATGTAGTTTTTTTGAGTAGCCAATACATTCGCATGGTTCAAAACCAAAACATAAGACAAAAAGAAGTGCATGGAGAAATCTCGCTCACACCTTTGCCCTCCTCTCCCCATTCTCGGCCTTCCTCAAAGGCAACCATTTTTACTGGTTCCTTATGTTTCCTTCCAGTTTATTATATAATACACTGTTTTCTCCCTTTCTTATTGAGCAGGTACTCTCAACAGGCTTTCTCTGTGTGATATCATCCCCAAGGGGGGGAAAATTGGATTTTAGAAGAGAAAAATACTCACAGTTTTTATGTATAAATCACAGAAATACATTATATACACAGAACATGAACAGATACACACGGTATTGACATTTCATAGGGGTGGCAATTAGGAAAAAATGTCATAAAAAGGCTTCTTGGAGGGGTGATAATTTAAAAGGGTTGAGAAATACTGTTATAGAAAACAGCATTCAATATACACTGTTCTGTCCCTTGCTTTGTTCACTTTACAATATGTCCTAGAGATCTTTACATATCAATTCATACAGATTTACTTCATTGTTTTTTACAGAGGTATAGTATTCCATTGTATAGATGTACCATTATTGCTTTACCTAATTCTCTATTTATGCATACGTGGGTTGATCCTAATCTTTGGCTATTATAATATCAGTGAATAGCCTTCTTCTGCATACACTGAATACCTGAACAGGTATATCTGGATACAGATGCCTGGAATTGGGGTCAAAGGGTAAATTTCTTTAAAATGCAGCTAGACATTGCCAGATGCCCCTCCATTTTGCATTTCCAACTAAGTCCATCATCCAATAAGTAAGAAGCAGCTTAGTTACTCTTTAAATGGCTTCTGGAACCTCCTAAGGGCCATGTGACTGGCTGCTAGGCTAGGAGCAAGATGGTCATCGGGGTCCGGAGTCTTCTCTTGGTTGGCCTGTGACCAGGGTGTTCCTAGCCCTGAAAAGGGACAGTGTGCCCCTAGTTAGGCAGAGAGATGGCCCTTTGTGAGAGTACTTGAGTCAAGGAAAGGGGCCCTGCATCTTGGATGAGGAGCTTTCAGACCGTTAGAGAGAATACTATTTGGGATGGCCTCAGCCACGGCGTGGGGCCTGGCACCCCTCCCCCACAATCTGGAACCTCCAGTTTGTGAGAAGGCAGTTTCTAGTACAAACTGAACCCAACCCAACCTTGACTTTCTAGCGTGGAAGCAAAGGGCCTCGCCAGGAAGGCTATTTCTGCATAGAGCGTTCAGGCTGCTGCAGACCTCAGCCCCTAACACGATTCCCTTCCCATTGACCTGCAGGGGCAGGAAGTTCAGGCCCTCGTCTTCCCCAGAACCTTTGGGCACAGGCCTGTCCACTGTGCACACGTGCAGCACGCAGCAGGTATGGCACCTTCCACGCAGCCCCACTCCCACTTTAGTCTGGGCTGCAATTAGTTGCCGGTTTGAGAGATGTTTGTGCTTAACACTACAACCACCTCGGTGAAATTTTACTAGGTCCTTAAATTATTTAGACCAGTGGAATCATATTTTCTTTCAACAGGAGTTTCCTATATTCACGGGTTTGAGAGCAGACTAAATGAAGCCCCAGGGAGCTGGCTGCTGCTTTGGGCTCTATTTGGATCCCCTCCTGGAGACCGTCACCTCAGCAGGCTTCTCTCCATGACGCTGAGTGTGATAAAGCTTTGTGTTGGCGAGAAACACGACAGAACTGTCAGACTACGTAAACTGTGGATCATAAGTCACAGTTCCATTTGCTCTGCCACAGCGTAACAACTGCAAATTTTTCATCAAGAAAGAGAATACTTTCTCGCAACTATGAATGCTTCAGTATAACTCAGCTTCCATGATACTTCCATCACCTAAGACTGAATGAGTTTGGAAAACTGCAACTGGAGAAGATTACCAGGTAAAAATGATATGATCTTAGAAGCAACAGAGAAACACACGGCTTGCACAAGAATAGCAAAATGTCCACCTAAGGAATTAAAGGAGAATCATGTGATATATATATATAGGGTTGAACCTAGTCTAGAGAGAGGAAATCATGCATATTATGTTGTAAAATAAACCTTCCAAGCATCATAGGGCTCGCTTAGGTCTGAGTCCCTCACGGAGAAGCATGTAAATGGCAGGACACAGGACCATCTGCCCAGAGGTGCTGGGGAAATGAAGGGGGCTGGGGGCACCTGGCAGTGGAGTATTAAAACCAGGTAGCTGCCCTTTGCTATTGCTGCAAAACTCTCCTAGGGAAACGTATGTTTTCTTACCATCGTTAGAATACGCCCGAACTGATGCCCCGAATTAGCTCAATTCTCCTTTTAAGGTGAAGTGTCATCAGGTTCCAAAGAGAAATGACCTGATCTCAGCAGATGGCTGCTCAAGCTGCCTGGTGACCAGTCTGTGACCATGGCCTGTACCCTGAGTCTCAGTCAATGCAAGCTCTGATAGAGAGGGCTGCTAGCTTCTTTCCCTAAGTTTAAGGGCTTGTCTCACTGCTGAAAATGCCATTCTCAAAACAATGTGGCTTCTCCCATTGCTGGGGGGGAAAAAAAACCAATGTGGCCCCTGGTGCTCTCTGTTCGGGGCTGGCCCATCCCCAGGGTTATAGACAGAGTGACTTAGACCAAGGAGAGCTGGCACCTCACTAGCCCAGACAACACAGGTCTAGAAATGACACAACAGCAGGACCTGCCTGGGCCCAGCCTGCCGCTCTGGCCTCTCCCAGAGTGGGAAGGTGTACACAGGTGATGAAGGCTTCAGCTATCCTGAAATGGCCAGAAAGGGCCGTGAGAGAAGGAGTGGGGTGTATGAGGGTGATCCCCAGTCTCCTGGTTTGCACAGGCTCTCAATTGTTCGTTTGATTAGACATCCAACCTAGGTGAACAGATGGTATTAAGATAACATCAGATGCGTCTATTTCCTCTGGCTTCTCCTTCCTTGTCCTCAAGAGTTCCAAGTATTTTTTTTTTCGTTTTGTCTTGTTTTGTTTTTCAACAAAGGAAATTAGACAAAGCAGAACACAGAAATCTTTGGCACGCTGTGTGAGAGAGAGAGGGGAAGTATGCTGTCTTTGCAAAAGGGTGGCTGGCGTTCTCTTCTGTCCGGTCTGGATCTGTGGCTAGGGAAAGGAATCATAGTAGCAAAGGGCAACAGGGTTTCAGCTCGTGGGCACAAGGCTGTATCAGGCAAATGAACTGGGCTTCTGCTCTGAGCCGAAATCGTTTGCAGGACAGAGCATGACAACATGGAGGAGGCAGCAGGCTCTAAGATGCATTTCCCGTAATAAATTTTCCATCCGTGCTGGGGAAAATAAAGCACTTGCTTACACATTCGTTTCTCAGACATCTTAGCATCTTGGGCATACTGAGGTGAGAGGGAAAAAAATAACAGAACCCAAAATAGCACAGCATTCCGTGGGAAGGATGATAAAATGATGGCACTTCGCATGGTGACAGACACCGAGGTTTCATTTCATTGCTCCATAGAAGTGTGCCTTGGGGGGTTTGCTGTTCCCATTACTCATCCCCGTGTTTTCTCCTCCTCCCCATGTTTTCCTCCTGTGAATATGTACATTGCCACATATTTTACTTCAATTTTGGATATTTTTTCCTTATCGCATCCCCCTTCGGATCCGCACAGCCGTGCTGCTCAGTGATGCCAGCGTGTCTGCCCCGGGTGGTGCAGAGGTGGCCCTCCAGTGCCGTGTCTCCAGGCGCCCCTCCCAGGGGAGCTCTGCAGAGCCAGCTGGCCCCTGAGGCACATCACTCGGAGATCAGGCACCAGGGACGGAGAGGTACAGATTGGTGGCTACGAAACAGTCATGCGGATGTTAAGCACAGCACAGAAAATGCGGTCAATAATACTGTGATAACTATGTGTGGTGCCAGGGGGGTACTGGAAGTATTAGGGGAAACACTGGGTAAAGTGTATGACTAACTGCTGTGCTGTGCATCTGAAACCAATACAAAATAATACTGAATGTTAACTGTAACCAAAAAAATTTTAGAAAATTAAAAACGCCTGAAAAAGAAAGATCAGGTATGGCTGCTGCCCCTTTGAAGGCAAATGCATCCCCAGATCTGGGAAACGGGAGTCCTGGGTGTCGCTTCCCTCTGTCAGTTCACGGGAGCCAGGCAAGAAGCATCTGACCGAAAGGACCCTGTCGCATCATTCACCCCAGCCACGGCAAACGGAGGCAGCGTTCACGTCTTCGAAGCGCTGATTCTGCGATGAACAGGCTGTCTAAGTTGCGGTCAAGTGCACAAATCCCACCTCACCTACACCAATCCCAACTGCAACCTGCACAGCCCAGGAGAGAGAGGGAGTGGTGGATGCCTCTGTCGCTCCCTCCCTCCCTGCCGACATGGGAAGTTCACATCGTTCACACGTGAACTCTTTTGAACCACCAACTGTACCTGCTCCTAAGGAGGCTCCCAAAATGTTATCTGCTACACTGACTGAATCAGTGAGTATCAGTGAGGGTTGGATCAGAGAAGCAAAACTACTGTGGATGATTTAGACACAGTTCATCAAAATTTGTAAGAGTCAGATCTTCTGCGGTGGGGGTTGCAGACT
Source organism: Carollia perspicillata (assembly GCA_004027735.1). Classification (NCBI taxonomy): domain Eukaryota; kingdom Metazoa; phylum Chordata; class Mammalia; order Chiroptera; family Phyllostomidae; genus Carollia; species Carollia perspicillata. The sequence continues at coordinate 8,571 of PVKM010011342.1, forward strand.
CTCTAGCGATGCTGCCTATGCAAGCTGCAGCTTCTGCATCTAGTGTTGGACCTGCAGTTACTGTAGACCATCCAGACCATCATTTGAGAAGGATGTGGAATGCGGGGGAAAGAAAGGACAAACTGGAACCTGCAACAATGAACTGAGACGCACATGGAACCGGGGGAGAAAACTGGAACCTGTTTCTGTCTCTCACCACCCCAGTGCTACCCGTGACCTGCTGGTACACCATGCTACGGAGCTCCATGAGCACCTGGCCCAGGACTCAGGAAAGCTGAAGGAGATCTGGTAGGAGCTGGGAGATCTGCAGGGCCAGGAGCCGTCCTGACCATTGAGCCAGCAGATCTGCACTGATGAGGGCAGGCGGCTACGGTGCATGGCGCCCTGTGCCCACATTCGGAGTTTAAGGACTGTTGCTCCTGCTTTTCCTCCACTTTCCACAGTTTATTCAAACTATCACATGCAGCCAATGCTCATCCAGAACCACACGGGAAGGTAATTCAGGGGACTGTAGCTCTAGGTCAGCTAAGTTGCTACCGTATAGAAGATCACAATGCCGAAGAAATCTGTGACCCGCCTCCACGCTCCCCAGTCCCAACTGTGGAAGAAACACTAATCCCAATGCAATGCATTCGTACTCCTCAACCCCCATAATGCGACTCCAAGGCCCATAAAAACAGGGATGTTGTGTGTTTTGCTCACTGCCCTATCCCTGTGCTTATACGGAGGTGGGTCAATTAATTTTGGCTGAATGACTCACTACCGGAGACAATCAGAACAACCTCTGATCAGGGGTCTGATTTTTGCACCAGTCTTCTGCCCACTTTGAATTTTTACACCAATCTGTGAATTAACAAGCATTTAGTGAGCACCTGTTTTGAACCAGACACTGGGCTAGTACTGAGGAAAATGCAAAGAAACACACACACACAAACACACACTGAACAACAACAAATGCCCTCAAAATTGTAGGTATCTGGCTTAAGAGGTGACATGATTCACCTACAGATAATTAATAAATATCAGTGTTACATTTGGTAAGAGGCAGGGAGGGCTAATGAACACTCTAGGGGTCCTTATGGGTAACAGTTCAGAAAAGGCTTCCCAGAGGAGGCGAGGGAGAAGGAGGAAGACAACAGCAAAGGAACAGGGGTCCAAGTTCAAAAGGCCCATTTAGGGCAGCAGAGCAGCATTAGGCCCTTACCTGGATGGCTTTTAACTTTGTGTAGAGAGTGGGAGGACATTATTATCCCCCTTGACGGATCAGGAAACTGAGGCTTAGAAGGATGAAGGTCCTCGTCCAAGGTCACCCAGCCTGTAAGCGGCTTAACGAGGATCCGAATGGATGACGGAGCCCACAGCTCTGTCCCTAAGCGCTCCACCTGAAAAGACCAGCTGACTCTCAGTGACAGTTCCTTCCTGACCATGTCAGGACTGCCCAGTGAGGCCTGCAGGTCAAAATCCTGGCGATTAGGTGCTGCCATACATGCTAAGTAACCAGGCAAATACTAAGTTTATGAGGATCTTCTTCTGTCATTTTGCATCAGCTTTGATTTTGGAAGAAAACAGCCAGAATTTAAACCAGCTAAATTATAAGAGAATCCTGCTGCCTAAAAGGTGCCCAAGAGGTGGACTGGAGAGAACCAACATTGTGGTACAATACACATTTATCTTAGAGTATGGTGTTGCTTTGCTTTTTATGTTACAGGGATTTTTTCTCTTATAGATTATAGGTTCTTCTGTTTAAAAAAAAAAGTTTTCGGTTTGTATGTTGAAATGCACTCATGAATGTTCATAATAAAAATGTGTGGGCACAGAGACTCGTCACCTAAGCACCTGGCCTGTGACCACCTCGAAGCAGATTTGAGCCCTGTCCCGCCCCTGCTGCGGGGAGTCCCCCCTCCAACCTCCACACCCAGAACTGCTCCAGCAAGGAGAGACCCAGCCGAGGCACTGAAGCAGGAATGGAAAAGGAGCTCGAGCTAGTAATTGTGTCAATTTATTTGGACTCCCTGAAATTTAGAGCTGATTTCGAAGAAAAATTGCTTCAGGCGTCAGACTCCTTCTGTTGGTACCAACTGTGGCCCATTTTTTACAGCTGACTGACCAGCAGCTAAAAATGTGAGTCTCTGGTAGTCTCCGAAGGCCTTGATGGCTCCTTGCTGCCCCCGAGCAGAAGTCAGGAGCATAATTACAGCTAATGGAGGCGAGTTGGGGCAGGCCGGCCACCACATCACCACCACCTGTTTCCCTGAAGACTGGGCTGAGGCTTGCACTTGCAGCTGCTTGTTGTGAATCCCTAGCCAACAGCTGACATGATTCATTAGAAGTTCACACTCCACTGCAATCCCCTCACGCCTCTCTCACCTCCCCTGCTATCCCTCATGTGCGGCATACAGCGAGGCCATGGGTTCCCAGGTCCCTGCCCTCCTTCTCTCCCACCCTGCCCCAAGCAACCTTGAAGGCATTATGCTGCCACAAGGCTTCCACCCAGAAGGAAACGAAACAGTGCGATTTCCCTGGGAGTGACTGGACAGAGGGGCACACACACATACGTCACGTAGGCCTTTTCCTTCCACAGTTTAAATCTCTCTCGTTGCCAGCCTGAGATCGGGGATAAGGGGTTGTCAGCCTGTTATTGTGGCAAGAACGAACATGTTAATCTCATCCGAATTTCCAAAGGAAAAAACAAGTTCATGTCAGAAAGGACAGTTGTTTAAATAGAGTTTTTTTAGAGGGTGAACCATTAATATGTTGTCCCCTCCATAAATGCTTTAAGAACCCTTTAACACAGCCTCAGTTGTTCGGAGGCGTGCTTCCTCTGCCCGGCTTATCTGAAGGCAGTTGGAGGATGTATTACGTTTGCTCAAAGAGAGCCTGTTCTGAGGAAACAGGTGATCTGGGGGCAGCTCCGGGACGGCGCCTCAGCCAGCAGGGTTATTCTAGGCCAGGGTAAAACGTGGGAGGCCAGGGGCAAATGGAAGCAGCCACCTGCAGGCGGGGCCCAGCGAACGGAGGGGCGTGGCCCAAGTGACCTTTCTCCTCTGCTGTACCCCGACCCTGGGCTCCTTGCCTGAACTTTCTTCTGTGAAGACAGCAGTCTAGACGAATGGAGATAACCTTTCCAGACCAATCACAACCTTTTGCTGAGACATTTGCATGCAGTTCTTATGGAAAGGTCACCCAGAAAACTCCATAGTCAAAGAGCGTCCTTCCAAACAACAAATGTGACAATGAAAACAAAGCGCCCTTCTCCTTGGACGCTGGGGGAAGCAGCTGGGCTCCAGGCGGCTTAGCGCCCAGGCCTGTGGCATTTGTTACCTGAGGGAAACAATAGCAGCTCTGTCGGCGTTTCTGTCTAAAGGGCAGGCGCTGTGGCCAGCTTCTCCGTTCACACCAGCAAGAGAGGGTATCAGGCGTCTGCCTGTCAAGGCAGAAGGGCAGCTTCACATCCTCCCCAGCACCACCTGTCCTCTGGCGCCTGCCTCCCCGTGCACACGCTCACCCACACGCTCACCCACACACGCGCACGCAGGCACAAGCATGCGCTAGAGATACACGTTGTTTGCCTTGCAGAGCGGGGCTTGACCTCCAAGCGCACGTGAGGCCTGGAGACCACATGTGCCTCTTTCATTCAACTCCGAAACAGGCGAATTGTCCAGGGCTTTGTCTCTGAATTGAAAGATGTGTGTTGGACTGTTCACGTCAATGACTCATTTCTCACCTTCCCCCAGGTTTTCTTTGGTGTCCTGTAGAACTAGGTCTTCCATGGAAGTGATTGTTTGGGGATAGCTTGTAACTACTAACATGATTCTCAAATGGCCACGCATGCTGGCTGTACGGGCAGGTACTTGACGCCTGCTTGGACCACACCCTATTCGAAGGGAAACAGACCCCCTAAAGTTCTTGCTGCTTAGGTGGCCTACTTTTGAATCACTGCTCCCCACCCACACCTCTTCTGCCCTGTTCATTGGACCAAGGCTTGGAGACCTAAGCCAGAAAGAACCAGCTGTTGCCTTTCCAGTGACCTATGGCCCATATGTTTAAAAAAAATAAAGAGGAGAAAGAACTGAACCCACTGCATTCTCTCTCTCTCTCTCTCTCTCTCTCTCTCTCTCTCTCTCACCATGGATCAAATCAGAATTTCCTATTGGCAGAAGAAATTACTTCTGACGAGTCATTAAGTAAACTTAGAACAAAAAAAAAACACCAAAATTAAGGGTCAGCTGGGGACACAGGCAAACACAGGGAGCTTCTGATGTTTGGGACTGAGAGAGAAAGGCCATGGAGCAGAATGTGGGTGTTTGGCCTTAATGGTGGGGCGCTTCAGTGAGGATCCTGCTAGAGCCCCCTGAATCCCTCTGCTGTGTTTCCAGGTGACCCAGGTACGTATATACCTCGGTTTCTGTCCTTCCTCACTGATGCACATATACCTTCACATGAACTCCCCTTTCCCTAGGCTCGCTTCAAGTCTCCATTCCTTCCTTAGAAACAAGCCCGGAGAAAACAGCAGACATCCTGGGGAGACTTGTTTCTCAGGGCCCAACAAGAAAAGAGTAACTATATTAAGAACACATTTCATTGTTGTTACCCTATTTGATTAAAGGAAAGAGGACAAAAGCCTTGCTTTATGAGGCAATCCTCAGATCCAGAGAAGGATGAACCAGGCAGCCAAAGGCAGTGCCATTTACACAGGTTGAGTAACCTGATTGCCTCAGAAGGAGAAAGACAGGTGTCTGATCTCTCCCACCACAGCAGCTGTCCATGCGGAGACTTGAGAAACTGAAGTCCTGGCAGGCAGCTCTCGATCTCTCTCTGGGCAGGGCCAGTGACAGCAGCACCATAGCAGATGAGGCCTGAGAAGAGGTTACAACCCTGTCCGGCCTCTTAGAACCTGACCAAAGATGACAGCCACAGGAGGGTTAATTAGATTCATATTCTAGGCTGCGTGCTAATCACGTAGGTGTTTTATATTTTTTCTGTTTGACTTACAATAACTATGCTCCAGGAGTGAAAGAATGCACAGTATTTCAATAAATATCATGAAGTTTCTATGCCATTAAATATTCTTCAAAATTTGTGTGAGGAGGCTGGGAAGACAAAGGTAGAGCCAGCCATGTAATATAAAAAGGCCTCAATTACCAGAGTGTAATGAACCCAAATTTCTCAATTAGACATTTTACTTGCTACTTTTATAAACACAAAAGGTGAAATGATAAAAACAAATCAATTAAAAATGTCACAGTAGGTTATGTCTACTCGTAGGTACTCGTAGAAGGTACTCGTAGAGATCTCTAGCCTTGATCTCTGATGGCCTTGAGATGTTGTAGCGTCTTGACTCATGTGAAATCACACATGCGATTTGTGTGTTATGCTCGTTACACTCTACCTACCAAGGCATGGATGTGGCTGCAAATATTTTGGAAAGACTGCAACAAGAGAAATTTCTATTTTGTTCACATATAAGCAGGGAATTGGATGCTTGGGATCTTAAACATCATTTTTCAGGCTATATTGTAACAGCCTGAACATCACATTCTCTTCTGAGAAGAGGAACTGTAAGGAGAGGTTTGTCCAAAATCCCCTGGGCTAGACCAGGGCCTCATAAACTCAAAGGTATGATTGAACCATTGGATGTAAGTCTTGAGATTTGGACAAGGGATCAAGAGGCATGGGTTTAAGTCTCAGGCTTGTCAGTCAAGGAATGACCCTGGGAGATCCCGGAGCTTGTTTTCCTCAGCTGTGACACAGAGAGTTTATATTAATGTATAAAAGTATCTATCTCTGCCCTGGCTGGTGTAGCTCAGTGGATTGAGCGCGGGCCTGCGAACCAAAGGATCATGGTTCAATTCCCATTCAGGGCACATGCCTGGGTTGCAGGCCAGTTCCCAGCAGGGGACGCACGAGAGGCAACCATACCTTGATATTTCTCTCCCTAACCTTTCCCCTCTAAAGATAAATAAATAAAAGCTTTAAAAAAAAAGTATCTATCTCCAAAGATGATCTGACTTCCAAACTCTGTACCACCACTTTGAGAGAAAACTCGGAGGCTGCTTAGCTTAATTTTAGCCTTAAACTCAAGGCAAGTTGTAGAGGGAGATACCTTTGAATGAATCCCAAGCTTTGCATTACAAGTTTGCCCTTTGAAGGAAACTCTACCTCCAGTGCTACTTCTAGTTCAAGCACATCTTTTCTGGATTCAAACAGGTCTTGAAGGTTCCAGTCTGTCACTCAGATTTGGCATTTAAATACACATTTTTACCCCCCAACCAGACCTGAAATTTTGTGGCTCTGAAGACTCCTTTCTATCTCTGAGACCCTAATCCCAGACCAGACTCAGGAGTTCTTCCAAACCCATTTGGAAGTGAGGAAATGGGAGGCTTCATTTGGGGAAATGATGAGCTGCTTCCTTCCTCTTGGAGCTGAGTGAGCTCGCTCTCCAGGACTCCCACGGCCTCAGAGGGCGAGGGTTAGGGGCTGAGAGGGAGGGCAGATTCAGGCTTCCCTTTGGACCTCAGACAACACTTTCGCATCAACACTCAATCCATGGCACCAGATGTGTGTAATCTCATGTAATCCCAGTGCTAGAGACCGTGTCACTAACAGTTACTCTCTTAGGTTCTGAGCTCACCCAATTTGGACAAGCGACTTCAACGATCTCAGCTGTAGTTTCATTGTGTATAAAATGGGTTTAGAAACAGTCCTCAGGTACAGTGTACATATGGTGCCAGGTGGGCACTAGAATTACCAGGGCATCACTTCATAAATCATATAAATGTCTAACCATTATGCTGTACACATGAAACTAATATAAAGCAATACTGAACGTCAACTGCAATTGAAAATAAATAAATAAACAGTCCTTACTTTATAAAGTGGGTGTACTAATACAATGAGATCATTCATTCCAAGTATCCAGCATATAGAAAGTGGTTAGTAATTTGTCGCTCTTGTTTTTGCTGTATCTCAAGGATCCCAACACTCGTCTTTGTTGTGCCCCGAGAGTCTTTCCTGAGGACAAGGTGTGACGGGAGCTAAACGTGATGTGTCCTAGGCGCCCCGTCTGGAGGAAGCGGTGGGCTTAGGGGTGGGCATGAGGCAGTTCCCTGCCCGGGAGCCAACGGCTCTGCTTTTTGCACCTGTGATTTCACTGCACTCAGTCCCAGAGCACCTCTCTGCCATTTGTAGGTGGAGGTGAGAAGTGAGTCATTTTTGCCACCCTGCTCAAACCCTGATAATTCCGGTCACACCTATGTTCATTAGTGTTCTGTGGGAAACACAAAATAACTTTTAGTTGCGGTTTGGGCACTCAAATGCACCCAGGCTTAATTAGAAAAGAAGGGGTTATGTCATTCCCACACAAAGAGCGGTAGCCAGGGTCTGACTGCGGCAGCCAGGGCTGAACCCGTGGGAGTCAAGGGCACAGCCAAGGGTCACTCATTCTGGCTCTGTCACTTGCCAGCTGCGTAGCTGTGGGCAAGTTGTTGAAGCTCTCCAGGGCCGTGCTTCCTCTTTTATGAGGAGGAGCAGGTAAAAAGCCTAACGATAACCCCTTTCTAGGGTCATGCCAGAGACAGTGTTGTGTAGTTACATTTTGTTACTGCCGAGTCCGCTGGGCTTCTCTCCCAGACACTGACGGCTGGAAGGCCACTCTGTTAACCAGCTGCTATCTCCCCATCAACAGCAACCACGAGCAGGCAGCTCACCCTCCCTCGGGGCCCCCCTCCAACTTGCACTAAAGGGCATTATGGCCCCGAGAGACTCCACACCCAACACCAGAAGACAGCGTGTTTCCCCATCATCTGCTTGTGTAAGCCTGGGGACTAGCTGGAGTCAACAGAGCCAGGACCACTCTCACTTGATTCCTGTTAGAGCCCTCTGACCTCTCCAGAGGGTCCACACCGGGCTGGAAGGTGGTGGGGACAGGATGACCAGCGGGACTGTGGCTTTGGCGGGGCGCACAGCAAAGCCCCCTCCTTCGCCGCTTCCCTTGACCGTGCCTCCTGTCTCTCCAGTGGAATTTCCCACCCCCGCCCCCAGACGTCCCTCAAGTCTTGGTCACAGTATTTCCTACCTTGACTTACTGTTTATTTTTTCTCACTTTTAAACTTTGAGTAATTAATAGCATGGACTCTGTCTCAGACTACCTGAGTTAAATGCTTTTTTACCACTTGGTACTTATGTGACTTTAGCCAAATGACTTAATCTCTCTGTGTCTCAGGTTCTGCAAGTATAAAGTGGGGATAATAATAGCTCCTCCTCTGCAGGGTTGCTGTGAGTTTATGCAGGTACAGCAGTCAGAACAGTGTCTGGAACCTGGTAAGCGCCACAGTACTGTTGACTGCGTCATTACTGCGTCCGCAGTGTGCCTCAGCAGTAACTCAGAATTAGCGGAGTTCTTCAGAGGTTTTAGCTCTCAGGAAATACGGAATAGAGACTGTCCAGTCAGCAGCCCACTCAGGACACTGGGTTAATCTGTCTCATTGCAACACACAGTTGGACTCTCTCTCTGCCTGTTTATTGTGACCTCAGAACGACTCGGTCCATCCTGTCCTTGGGACAGTTCCTTTTTTTCTGGAACCAGTTATCTGTTTACTCACATTTCTGTATACCCACCCTTCCCCACTTACACAGAGGGAAATATATACTTTATAAAGGGATAGATACTTAATTTTTAAAAAGTCAAAATACCCAAATATGTCAGCCCCACGACCACCCCCGTGCTCAAGCCCACACCATGGCCCAAGATGGGTGAGAAAAGGCAGCCACCTCACTGACTCCCTCTGACCCTGGGAGGCACGCCGAAGACTGCTTGGGTTTTTCTTCACGGTTCCCCTTGAAAGTCATTTTTTTAAAAGCTACAACAACAGAGGAGTAGAATCAAAGAACCTCTCCTTTTTGGCCTCTTGGGTAAAAGTTATGAAAACAATGTTCCCAGCCCCTAGACAACACCCTCTCCCTACCCCATCCCCTGATCCTCAGAGCTCACAAAGCAGCCAGAGAACAAAGACCACCTTCAAGGGAAGGCTGGTGACAGACACGGTGGGGAAAGCTACCTTTGCTCTGCCCCTCCGTCCATTCCCCTTGGTAACTTTGCACATTCCTCAAGCCTTTTTCGATCTTTGTGGCACTTCAGACATTCCCAAAGAATTGCCCATCAACTCCTCAGTAAAACAAAAAGGCCAGAATTGGCACTTTCTCTTCTCTCTCCACCCAAGCTGTTCATGCAGAAAAAAAAAGTCTACAAGTTGAAAAGGCTTTTTTTAAAAGCAGCTACCCACATTAAAGGAGACTGTTTAATTCTAGATCTATAGCTAGAAGATCAAAAATAGGAATAATTAAAGCCTGAGATGTAACTGTTAAGAAAGGCACTTTTATCCTCTTTGCCAAGTCTTTAAACAGGTAAACCACGTATTTAAAGAAAGTACTAAGATCTGAAAATCCCAACGGGAATTTTTTTTTTTCTCGTCTAAGACATAATGAATTCAGTCTTCAGAGACCACAGAGTGGGGTTTGTTAAGCTCTCCGAACTGTCAGCTGAATAATTATCTAGCAAAGCTTGTGTGTAGGTGACTCCCTGTGATTCAGCTTCTTTCCTGTTTTGAAACAGAAGGTTACTAACCCCTGGAACGAAATTTGGCAACGTCAGGGAATGTCAGTTTCATGCAAACAGCATTTCCTTGTTATGGACTTCCTTTTCATCCTATAATATTCGATTTTTTAAAAGTCTTATAAATATAATCAATTCCACTCAAGTACCCTTTCCAAATGCCCCAGAAAGAATGTAAAATTCAAAAAAAAAAATTAGCTAAGCCAACCAAATAAAAAACTCCCCTCCTCTCGGGTGGCTGGCCAAGTGAACTTAACGTCAAACCCCACGAACAGTCTGACAATTTATATTCCGAGAAGATAAAGCAGGCATGTTGCGGGTCATATGCAAAATATGAATTCTGAAAAAAATCTCATTACTGCCAAACCGTTGAGTTTTTTAATGTGATTATAATTTTAAACTGTGACTTTAAACTGTCTGGGTGCTTAGATGCTATTGCTGTAATGTTTCCCCTTGAGAGGTTGTGGCTGCGGTTCCCCTTTCGCTGAAAAGGAACCTGGACAGCTGAGAAATGGGCTGGTCCTTCTGTTCTGTGGACACGTTCGTCAGATTTTGAAACGAACTTCTTCAGCCTTCCTCCCCACAGGACGCACGCACGGCACCTTCCAGCGGAGACAATGCGTGCCATTATGCTAAAGGAAGAACTAAGCAATGAACTCAAAATCAGAAGCAAAACCTGACGTGGAGCAGAAATCGCGCCTGGCTTGCTGGTGTCCCGAAAGAACTTCGCCTGGCTGTCAGTCAGGGCTGTTGTCTCCACCTGACCAGGCAGCAGATGTGGGGTTTGCAGAACGGAACGCAAAAACTCAGTTCATTGTTGTAAAGGAGAAAAATGAACAGCCCACCTGTTCCAGAGCTGGCCGGCTTCCCCACGTTTAGTCAGACAGGATGTTGTGTTGGTCTACATCGGTGCTGCTGCTGCCACCGCCGCCGCCTTCATCTGCCAAAGGTCAGAAGGAGCCAGACAGCAGGAGGCAGGTGATTTCCTGCTCTGCTCTTGGGTAGAAGTGGAGTTGAGAGAAGGGCAAGGGTCGGCAACGCCCTCCTGCGCTCCCGTTCCCAGCTGGAAACCATCTTAGCTCCACGCACATCCAGTATCCACGTGGAGAAAGGTGGTTAAACAGATAGGGGCGGATCCCCAAAACAGCTGTAACCGCTCCCCCTGATGGAACCTTATTTCTAGGCTCATCCGCTTGGGCTGTGCTCCTGGGACTGGAACCTGGTAGGCGCGCCATCAACATTCACTGGATAAACTCGCGAATGAAGAAAAAGCATAAAGGAGCAATCCTGCCACTGCACATTGGGTAGTTTTCCCTGGAATCAGGGCTGAAGTTGTAAAACGTTTTATTTTACCATTATTTTTTCAGGTCACCCCAGTCCTAGAAAAGCCTGTGTTTATAACTCCTTCTTAACTCAGAACAAGCTACCAACTTCTTGGGAAACTTCTCTGTCCTGACACCGACAGGTCCAAAGTTTGGGGTGGCATTCGCCTCTCTTTACTCAGGCTGCTTGATGCTCAGTGCTCCAGGGGCCTTTGACGTGACAGTCTCTTCCACCGTTTCTCCTCCCAAACTTCAAAGACCCTGTGAAAACTGGCCCCCAAGGTTGTTGTGATGTCTTGGGGTTCCCAGCTTGGACACAAAGATTAGACCCTACTTAGTTTGCAAGGCCAGTTTCAAATGGGTGGCTACACAGAAACCTGGGAAAGCTTGAGAGCTGCCTCTCGGGATGCCGGCCTGCCTCTGTCATGAGGAAAACATCACATCAGATCAGTCCTCAACGGACACCGGGAAAGTATCTCAGCATAGCCAGAGAACTAGATATTCCTCTAACACCCCTGGATTCTTGATAATATGGACTCCCTGGCTCTGATCACTGTTGTTACCAAATCATGCTGCTGCCAATTCCAGTCTTGCCCGGCTGGCCGAAGACCAGCCAAGAGCTGACTTCACTCCCTCCAACCCATTTTCTTTCTAGAAACCACAACAGTGTGAAACCCTGAACCAACCGATGAACACGGAGGTCATTCTGAGAATTAGCTTTCAGTTCTGCAAAACCTATAGACCAAATTTTTAAAAAATATAATATATTGGAGTCAGAGTAAGGGTTTAAAATAATAATTAATTTTAACGGGTTGGTGGAATTGTTAAATTTTGGAACACCTATATGACGAAAAGTTCATCGTTGGGAAGTCACAGGAGCAGTGACTGGCCAGGTGTCCCTGTGTGGACCCACCTCACCGAGCCGGGTCCCATTGGGACTCCCTTCACACTTAAAACTGAGCGGCTCTTCATGGGCTTTCTTAACCCTTTAAGAAATTGTTTTAAATTTCTTTCCCATGTAAGTCTTACACTGTTTTTTATTCCCAAGTAGCTTAGAGCTGTATAAATGCCATCTTTTCTCATGACATTTTTGCTTACTAATTAATGGGTACAGTATCTGGCCGAATTGCTGAATTCTCTTATTCAAATAACTTTTCAGTTGATTTGCATGGATTTTCTAAGTAGATAGATGTATTATCTGCAAGGAAAAACGATTTATGATAATTGTGCTAGAGTGTTCTCTCTGTGATTTCAAACCAGTGATTCACCATTGGTGGGGTGTCTCTGTAGGTTTTCTTTTCTTTATTAAAATGAGGCTGTTTTTAATTTCTCTTTTGTTAAGTGGTTTTTTAAACAATTAATTGGGTCTTTGTTGAATTCATTCATGTTTTTTCTAAATCTATCAAGATAATGTTATGATTTTTCCCTCTTAATTCTTGATCAAATGAATTGCATTAATAGATTCCCTAATGTTGGAATACCTGGCATTCCAAGGAGGAGACCTGCTGAGTTAGGCTGTATTGTTTCTTTAGTATATAAATGGATTAACTTGCCAATATTTCACTCGGGATTTCTGTATCTTTGTTAATAAATGTGATTGGTCTAAAGTTTTATTTTCCCACAACATCTTTGCTTGGTCTTGGGGTATGGTTGTGCAAACCTCGTAAATGGGTTGAGAGGCTTCCAAGTTTATTCTTTGTTCTCAAAAAAGTTATATAAGCCCCAAATTCTCTGTTCCTTGGTCACCTGAGCTTTATGACTAACTCTAAGTTTTAAATGTTTCTGTAATTATTTGTCTCTCTTTAGTCAATTTTAGAAATTATATTTACCAAGACACCACCCATTCTTAAATCTAGATTTTCAAATTTATTTAATAAAGCTGAGCATGGTATGTTATTACATTCTAAATATCCTAACAGAATGTATGTTCTTTCTTATTTCAGGTGTTTCATTAATTTCCTTCTCATTTATAATTGGAGTCACAAAGCTTTGGTCATTTTTTTTTTTGCTTTTATTTCATCAACCCCTGCATTTTTATATGTTTATTAATTCTTTCCTTCTGCTTTTTAGGGGGTTTGCTTATAATTTGTTGTTTAGCTTCTTGATTCATAAGTTTAGTTCATTTTTAAAAAATCTTTTCCATTGTCTAATTAAGATATTTAAAGCTATAAAATGTCCTCTGAGTATCATTTTATATGAATGCCACAAGTTTTTTCTGTTAATACTCTGCTCATGTTTTCATTTATTCTCAAGTTGTTTGAAATTTGAGAAATATTTTTCTTTTTAATACAGGAGTTATTGAAAATCTGTGTTAAAATTTCCCGGTAGATGTATCTAAGAATATATAAAGAACTCATATAAACCAATAATGAAAAGATAACCCACTATAAAATGGGCAAAAACTGAATAGGCAACTCACAAAAGAAAATATTTGAATGCCAATAAATGTGAAAATATATTCAACATTAGTAGTTATTAGGGAAATGCAAATTGAAACCATGATAAGATACTGCTTGACATCTGCCAAACGGCTTCCATTTAAAAGATGTAAATTATCAAATGTTGATTAGAAAATAGAGCAAAAACTCTGTTACAATAGAGCAAATCGTGCATTGCTGATGAAAGTACAAATTGGCATAACCATTTTGAAAAAGATGGTCATTTTTGGCAGTTTTTCATAAAAGTACACATGCCCCTATCTTATAAACCAGAGATTCTATTACGAGGTATATACCCAAAAGAAATGAATGCACGTGTTCAGAAAAATATTTGTACTAAAATGTTCACATTAGCTTTGTTTACAATAACCCAAAACTGACAACTGGATTACCAGACAAAAATATATCTATAAAAAGAGACACGACTAAGGCACTAACACACACACATACACGCACGTACACTCGGAATGAACGGCTGCTACACACTACAACCTACAGGGATAAATCTCAAAAACCATTATGCGGAGTGAAAAAAGCCAGACACAAGACAGTACATGCTGCATGATGCCACGTACACGAAGTTCAAAGCAGACAGCGGCTGTCTCTAAGTGGGGGCAGGACTGGAAAGGGGCACGAGGGCTTTTTCTGAAGTGACGGAAGTGTTCTAGATCTTGATTTGAACGATGGCTATGTAGGTGTGCACGTGAAAATTCTTTCAGCTGTGCACTGTATACGTGTGCATTAACTATGTAAACTGTACTTAAAAGAAGAACAACGAAAACCAAATGTGTTTTCCCCTTCCTCTGTTGTTAATTTATGCTGTTCTTTCATTTGGCCAGTAAATGTATTAAATACATTCAGTTTCTTACTATTTATTGAGATTTTCTTTGAATCATAGTAGATTTTCATTACTGCTCCTTGAGTATTGAGTATTGAAAGAATGTATATTATTCAATTAGTAATAACTTCATTTTCTTTCAGATATAGCTTATAGTTTGTTATTCAAATATACTACTTTTCTTTTTTTTTAATGATACTTCTATTTCTACCCTATCCATTGTGGCTCAGTTGGGCGGAGCATTGTCCTGTAAGCCGAAAGTTCACGGGTTCGATTCCCAGTCTGGGCACATGCCTAGGCTGTGGATTCGGTCCCCAGTCAGGGCATATGTGAGGCAACCCACCAATGTTTCTCACATCAATTCCTCCATCTCTCTTTTCCTCTCTTCCCCCCTCTCTCAAATCAATAAGCATGTCCTTGATGAGACATGTCCTTGGCAGTGAGGATAAAAATAAATAAACAAAATGATATTTCTATTTCTGAGAGAACCATGCTAAAAGTGATACGATTTGTCACTTATTTCACCCAGTAAACATCTGTTGAGTTTCTACCCACTGAGGACATGTGCATGAAGGGCTGAGGGCAGGGGGTGTAGAGTCAAACCACCTGAGTGGGAACCCTGGCTCTGCTCTCTACCAGCTGTGTGGTACTGGGTGTACCCTTAGCCTCTCTGTGTCCCAGTGTCTGTGTCATTAAAGTGTGGATAATATCGTACCTGCCCCACACGTTTGCCATGAGTGTTAAATGAGTACAGTGAGGTCCTGGAATAATGCTTGCATACAGGAAGTGAGAACTTAATAACTATTAGTTACTGTGTGACAGGTACTATGTTAACCCCTGGAGCTAAAATAATGGGAGAGAAAATACAAGACGTGGTCTGAGACTGCATGGGGCTTACACTGTGGCGGAAGAGGCAGGGGTTCTGTCAGTCACACAGATAAATGTATAACGACAGCTGGAATAAGTGTAATAAAGACGAGAAAACTGTCCTAAGAGCACATGACAATGGGACATAATCTATTTTGAGAGATTGGAGATCTTCCTAAGGAAATAATATTTGGGCTGAGGAGAATCTAATTATGAGTATAAAATAATTTCTTCAACAAGTCACAGCAATCCATGACATTTGATCACATTAAAATTTATAACATATGTAGTTCAGAAATACCATAAATAAAATGTAAAGAGAAATCATAAAAAGGAGAAGACATCCTAATCCATGTGGCTGACAAGTAGTTACTATCCAAATTTATAAAGAAATTCTACAAAACAATAAGAACAATCCAACATGTATAGAAGTGTTGACAGAGGACAGGAACGGGTGATTCACATAATAACTAGTGCATACACACACACACAACCTCATTAGTAAGCAAGATAACACAAAATGCAATAACAATGAGATAAAATTTTGTATCTGATATACCAGCAAAAATTTCAAAGTCTAATAATATCACAATTTCACAATGAGAACCCTAACATTTGTTGAAAGGTAAATTAAAACAATTAATTTGGAGACCAGTGAGGCAATGTCTAGTAAAACCAGATAGGCACATACTCCTTGACTCAAAAATTTAACTCCAGGGTTTACGCTCTACAGCTGGTGCTTTCCAGCCTTTTCACATCCCGACCCACCCTGGGTTTTACCCAGTATGTGAATCCCTGGTTTGCAATAGGGGAAATTTAATACTTTATAAGTATTGTGATTACTAATAGGACTAGATATATCTCTATAACCTTATTTTATGTTTCCCATGTATCCTACTCTTTAATTTTTTATTTAAAAATATTTTAAAAGATTTTATTTACTTATTTTTAGACAGAGGTGAAAGGAGGGAGAACGAGAGGAAGAAAAGCATCGATGCGTGGTTGCTTCTTGCACGCCCCCCACCAGGGACCTGGCCTGTAGCCCAGGCATGTGCCCTGACTGGGACTCAAACTGGGGATCCTTTGGTTCACAGCCTGCACTCAATCCACTGAGCCACACTAGCCAAGGCTGTATCCTACTTTTTAAAAAGTCTTTGTCAATTTTCGGCCATCATTTAAAATTGATTTTGAATTCTTTGAATTCTTTCCTCCCATAGTTTCGGCATTATTCATCTTATTTCTGTTTTTTTCTGTGATTATCTTTACATTTTAATACAGTTAACCATATATTTTTCTATGGATCTCTGGTATTTGTCCATATCTCTATATTTTCCTTGAAAAGTTACCTGTTGATTTGATACCATTACAATTACTACTCTGCTTTTACTGTCTTCTTCATACTAAACCATTTGGAATATTAGTTTTAGTAATTATTTACGTTGTGCTATCAAAAACTTTTGTTATGTAACTATTAATTTTACAGGTCTATTGGTTTACTATTTTCCTGTTACATGTCAAACACTTTCTTAGGTTCATTTTTCTTCCTGCAAGAAACTCTTGAGTATCTCTGCTCAGAGAAGATCTGCGAGTGGTAATCTTTCACTTCTTTGCGTGTCAGTGATTTTTATATTTTCCTTCAACTTTAATGCTAGTCTGGCTGAGCATAAAATTGTAGCTCTCTGCAGCCAGTCTCTGTACTACAATTGAAAACCAATCAATTCTCTGAAGCGGCTCTTGCTTTGATCTACTGCTATTTTTCCTTAGATTTCAGTTTAAAAATCTTTTGTTGAGTCCCTACTATCTGGCAAGGACATTTCTAGGTGCTGGGGACACAAGGACGACCACGGCACAGGCCTGTGCTCGGTGAGCTGGGTTCACTGCCCACCGCCGCACCTGTGATTCCTGAGCGTCGTTTGCCCAGTGAGGGCGACCCTCTTCAAGGGTCGCCAATGCCTAGCCTGGTCAACGGGATGGTGTGGTCTGACACTCAACAAAAAAACAATAAACAGCAACACAACTGAGCTGTGCTGATTCAGTTCCCGTTCTTACGCATCTGAATAGGGAAATGCCCAGAGAATGAAAGTGTAAAAATAATGCCGCCTGCTCTTTGGCCGTCTGCCCACCACGCGCACAGCTCAGGGCCTCTGGTCCCTCTGATAAAGGCTCTGGCCCAGCTCTGACTGACAGAGCACGTGCTTCTCACTATCATTTTCCAAGTGATGGCATTTGGGAGAGGAAAGACTAGCTTCTTGGTGAAGGGATTCCCTGAAAAAAGAAAATAGGGCTGGGGTTTGGAGAGGTTGATTAAACTGCCTGGGGGCTTTTTCAAAATGCATATTCTGGGTCCTTACCCCCAGGGAATAAGGTTAACCTGCTTCGGGGTTGGGAGCAGAAGAGGGGGCAGCAAATACACATCTTGAAAGAGTGTTTTAGGAAATTCTCACCTATATTTCATGTGTGACCACTCTGCCACCTTGCTGTTGACCACTGCTGGTGTTGTCTAACCCTGCTGTTTTATGGATGGAGAACATGGCCCCTGGAGGTAAGGGGACTGATTGTCTAAGGCCACTCGGCTAGTCAGTAGCGGAGCTAGGATAAGACTCAAGAACACTTGATTCCGAGCCCAGGGCATCTGCTGACATTGTCTGTAGTTCACCTCTAATCCTTGCGCTTCTGGCAATCACCTTCAGCACCTTCAGCACCATCCTTATGGTCACCAGACTCTCTGCTGGCCACTTTACATAAAATTACCTCTCAGATTTGCAGTAATCCTTCAAGGCAAGTATCTCGATTTCTCACTTTCTGTCCAAGTTCCTAACCTTTGCATACTGTATACCTGGACATTTGGGAATCTATCATCAGCAAGTGCCTCTCTATCTTTCGTCTTTTTGTTTCTTCATATCTTGCCCTAATGGACATTTGGCTGCCGTCTGCAAATACCACCTCCATTCTCCCTATACGAGAAGGCTCAGGGGTGGGGTAGGTGTCCCACTGAACTTGCAATTCAATTGTCTTCCCTTCTCCTTCAAAATCCCCCAGATCCTTTGAAAATCATGCCAGACTTTACCACTCGCCACCTGTATTTGCTGCTGATACCTACCCACCTACCTTTCCTTCATTCATTAATGACTTTAGCAGCTGGCTCTCCACCCCTATTCCTGTCACTGTTCTTGGTGATGTAACTTGGTAAAAGAGCGACCCACTTGATACCTCGTCCTCTGAGTTCTGTGACAGCCTTACCTCCAACAATCTTCAGTCTCTACCTCATCTCCGTACTCTCATGCTCTGTCCCTAACCCTGCCATCACTGCTCTCTGACACTCGTCCACTGACCCTGCCACCTCTACCCCTTTTCCCAGATGCAAAACGGAGACGCAGACTCTGTATTGTCTTCCCACTTGCCTTCCTGTTTTGCATCATCCCATGGTGTAATACAACAATTACTGTTTTGTGAGTTGTCTTTTTTTTCCTTGTCTTTCCCTTCCCATCAAATTCATCTGGTGAAAATACATTCAAGATTACGTCTATATCCCCAAGTTTTGTGATTACACCTGACATGCTCAAAGTTGTGGTAGAAAATGCAAAGGTTCTGGGGGTTAACCTTAAATTCATTGCTGTACACCCCAAATAGGATCCCAGCACGCTTGGCAATTTTATGATACTTCTCTATGATGCCCCCTTTTGCATTCTGTGAAAAGATTGTTTCATACCGTCCCCTTCCCCCTTAAGCTTTATACACAGCTGTCTCAGCGTGAGTTCCCTAAAAACTGTGCCTGAGATACAGACTTACCTGAAGGTCATTTACACGGGAAGTGATCCCAGGGATCCAGAGAGAGGACCTGAGGAGTGAAATGGGAGAAGCAGGAAAGGCAAAGATGCACAACGGAGGGTCAGTCCCGTGGGGGATCAGTCCCAAGGTCTGCTGAAGAACTCGATGGGATGCAGCTCAGATTTCTCTGCTCAGGGAATGAAATGCTCAGGGTGAGCATTACCCACAGGTTTCTCTCTTCCATTGGTCAAGGGTGGCCCTTGCACTACCTCCCTTACACCTCCAGCCTGTCCCTGGAGGGAGCCCAGTGGATTCTGTGGGCATTTGCACAACAGGGTCAGGGAAGCCATGGGCAGACACTGCTACACTGCTGCTGAGCAGAGCTGTTTTGAAGCCTGTTCAGCTCTGGCCCCTGCAACAGCCGTAAAGGAAGGAGTGAGGTGGACAGGGCACTTGCACCTTCATGCCTGTCATGGGCCCACTGAGTCCTTATTCCAGGCTGCAGCCTCTGCCGGGACTCAACACAAGCGAGTGAATGAAACAAGCTCCGGTTCCCCTGCCCAGATGACATTAAGGCCATAATCGATATTCATCATCTATTTCTATCACCCAGTGTCCGTTTCCCTTATTCTCAGCCAGCACGTAGCTGGGGAAAGTTGATTGCTCTAGGCAGTGACAAAGACACTTGTGCCCCAAGAGGGCTGATCCTTAATGTTTTGCCTTATTAGGTCATGGTTGCTGAGCTGCCCATTACCATAGTTACTGGAAAAGAACATGCTGGAAGTGACTCCTTCGGGTCCCAGGTTCAGACATAGACTTTGCTGCCCTCACTAGCTGATCCACAGCAATGCGGCGCTCACAGCAGTGGGGCCGAGTGTGGCGTGGAGTGTGAGGGCACTGGCCTGAGCAGAAGGGAGAAGGAAGAGGTAAAAAGATAAGAGGTTAGAAGGTGAGAAACTTCAAAACTTTTCACAGGAGTGAGAGGGGATGCCAAAGACCTTCTTCACTAACTTCATTAGAAGAGCCTGTCTTCTCTTGGGCACCTACTACGTGCAGGTAGTTTAGGTGACTTGTTTCCACGTAAGAGTGGCCTTATTACAAAAATCTCTCCCTGTTTGCATAAGGAGAAACAAAAGCTCTGATCGGGAACTAACAGCTGAACCAGAGCTCACCCCCGGGACTGCCTGCAAAGCCCCTCCTGGCAGCCCCACGCCTCTGCCCTGGGAAGGCGTGTCTAGGAGGTGGCCTGCGAGAAGATTCCTTCCAAGGCTGGAGAGCTCAGGCCGGTTAGACGTGTGTATCGGCACTGTCCCCGAGGGCTCGGTCCTTCCAGCCTTTCCCCACCAGGGCCTCCTCTTCTCGCTGTTCTTTTGAGTGGGATGTCTTGGGCAGACCAGGAAGTGTGATTTCTTCAAATACATCTAATGAATGCAACTTTCTTCTTCTTCAAGTCACTCTCTTCCCATGAGCTTCCCTATTCCCAACAGCCAAGTAGGTCACCTTTGGCAGGGCTAGAGAAAGTCCATGAGGCAGCCAGCAAGTGCTGTGGCCTCCTCCTTCCGTAAGGAAAGCTGGGTCTGTGCTGGGAACAGCAACACCGCAGTTATGACAGCTGACAGCATGCGGCTGGGAGTGGGAGGGGTGCAGGCAGAACCCAAATTAGAGGCTTTCTCTCATCAAGGAGAGGCAGGGACAGCAGCCAAGTCCCCGACTGTGCCAGGCCCACTTGCAAGTGCCCGGCGCCTGCGGGAAGAGCAGTCCGACGGGGGAGCCCTAAATCTGGAGGTGTTTAGAGAAGACAGCAGTGCAGTGCAGAGCTGCTGTCAGACTCGCCCCTGCTAACTGCTCAGAGCTGCTTGGAACAGGCCGACTGGACTTCCAGAGCGCCCAACAAGGGCATCTGTGGCCTGAGGGGAGCACTCTGGAGCAGCACGCTGACCTCAGCTCCCTTGCCCCTTTCTCCACCCTTCAGGGTCCCCACTGACCTTGCTTGTGGAAGGAAGCACCTTGAGTGTCCTACCTGACCCAACCACCTCTCCTCACGTCTCCTGCTTGCACTGTTTGCTGGCCCCCAAGTCATTGTTCTTCCAGATGACAGCCAGCATACACTCTGAGCAGCTCCGGCCTCCGGGAGGGAGCGGGAATAATGGCTCGTGTTCCATGTGCGCCTCTCCAGCCAGGCGGGGTCAAGGGCTTCCTCACTTCACAGAGGGCTGGTGAGCACAGCCTGGGTGTGCAGGTGCTTAGGAGGAGACTCCCTGCCCAGAGGCTTGGCTCTACCACCTCAGCCATTTCCTGGCTGTAAGACAAGTCACTTAGCATCTGTCTGCCTCAGTTTCCTCCTCCATAAAACAGGGATATCGGGGGTGATGGTGATATGACCTTAGGGTTATGGGGACTGAAAGAAGTAATCTGTCTGCAGTCCTTACAGAGGTGCGCATGGGGAATCTGAGGCTCCAGAACGGGTTAGCACTGACTGGATGACGCGCGTTGAGCAGGAGCTGCAGTTTGAAGCCCGCACTTTGTGACTCTAAGGCCCGTGCTCTTTTCTGATCTCTGTCAGAGGCACAGGCAGGCAGGCAGGTAAAAGGGCAAAGAGAGCCCCTGCCGAGGCTGGGCCAGCCCTGGGCACTGGCCAGAAATGGGGATTCCAAGTGCTACTTCATTTTAACTTCTACTCGGCCTGCTGGAACCAGCCCAGGGTGCAGAGCCAAAATTCCTGCAGCAGCACAACAGGTCTGACTCCAAACTAGGTGTATGCAAGCACGGAGACACTGGCCATCTTTTCCAGCCTCCCCCCCAGCCCCCCAGGTAGGGCCTCGTGGTACCCTGGCCACCCGCCAAGAAGCCAGGGGTGCTGTACGAGGAGCATGGGCTACTGCAGAGCTTATGCTGAAGCAGGCTACAGTCTAGTTTCAGAATCCCATCACAGTCCTTCCCTTGGCCTTCTCCAGGCTGTTTCTGGACAGAGACCAAATGAAAGGATGAAAGGATGGAGGTCGTACAGTCTGTGCACTGTGCAAAGGCTCCAACCAACCGCATCTCCAAGCTCTCCCAGTCCTTGCCTTTCTCCTCAGTTTACTTCTTGCAGCCCTGTGCCAAGCACTCAATGCGCCACGCTGCTTCTGCCGCCTTCCCAGCCAAATGGGTACCAGATGCACTGTGTAGACCTTGGACAAAGTGGGGAAGAAAAACTTTACTTGGACAAATCAGCAGAGAAAATACAATTAGGCAAAGCAAACAGAGCTGAAAGAGGTAGCAGGCAAGCCAAGCATCCTGGAGCCCACCTGTAACACATTTGCAAGAGCCCCTCAAAACCCTTCCTCTTTTAATGGGGGCCATATGGAAGCCCCTGCCCCGCAAAGGGAAGCTCTGAGCACAGCAGACCAAGACAGCCGCCCCGCCAGGGGCTGGGGAGGAGGGAGGATGTGAGTTTGCTTGTGTTCCACCCTAGAGTCTCCAGGAAGGATGTAGGGCCTGTGGCTACTGTAAAAACATGAGAGCATGGTGCCAAGAAGTGGCCAGAAAATTGGCTCCGCTCCTTCCTTATATCGCAATCTAGACCTCCAGCCAGAGCCAGGAGCTGCAATCATTGGAAGAGGGCGGGGAAAAGGCCCTTTCTTTGGGAGGCCTGCTCAAATCACGGAGGTAGAAATAGCAGCTGCCTCCCTGTGGGAGCAGGGATGGTTGGCGGGGGAGAGGGTCTTTGATGTCTTGCTTGGAGCATCAGGCAGGCCTGGAGGGGCTTATGCCAACAGCCAGTGCCCAGAGCCCTAGGTGCTGTGGTCCAGCCACTCCCTGGCTGGAAGCAGCCGCTGAATGCAGTGCTCATTCACCCTCCACCAGCACCACAGATACCAGAGTGAGATGTGCAGAGCTGCCTCTTACCTCACAGAGCACAGCCTTTCTGATCAGACAGATACCACCTCAAATCTTGGTTCCACCGCTACAAGAAACTGTGCAACTTTCAGCAAGTTACTGAACCCCCCTGGGCTTGTTTTCTCCTTTGTAAACCGGAGATGTAAGTCTAAAGTCACTAGGAAGAGTAAGTGCAATGCACGCGAATCTGGTGCCGAACGCATATCTGGCACACAGCAGCACTCAGTAAATGGAAGCAGTGGTGCGCTGCACTTATTAGAAGGACCTAAACACCTATAGGAATAAGGAGGTGGGAGAGAGAACAGTGAATATGAAGAATAAATCTGTAGCTGAGAGGTGTGAGGAGATGAAAGAGCTACAGTTGAAAAAAACACAGGAAAGTGTTGATAGAACTACATCATCCACACCCTCCTATAAAAAGAGGAGCAGAGCTCTGCCAGCTTATTAGCAGGGGAAGTGTTCTATTTTAAAAACCAAACCAGCCCGAGCAGACATCCACTGTACTGCGTCAGACGCGGTGGACGTTATCTCCCAGCTCTGTTTCGTTTCCATCTCCAAAGCCTTGCACGATGCCTGGCCTGGCTCCCCACCCCTTTCCCAAGCCTTTCATGGGCAAGGGCTGCCTTTCCTCTTTCCCATCTACCCTCCCTTTGTTACAGAAATGATACCAGATGAAAGTGGTGGATTCCACCTGGAAAGTTAGCTTCCCAGGATCCTGCAGGGGCTCAGTTTCGTGGCTCAGCCCCAGGAGCTGGTCTGGCTGACCTCCATGGTCACCACCTCTGTCCGCGGGTCTCACACCCCCCTGCCCCGAGAGTGCGGCCGGAGTCCACCGGGAACCCTCCCTCAGAGCTGAGCCGAGCTGGGGGCCTCAGGCACTCAGGGAGAGCTCGACGGGGGGAGCCGTGTAGCTGAAAGCTGGGCAAACCAGGCCAAGAGCTGTCTCTCCACAGAGCTGGTATTTTGTATCACTCACCCTAAGAGACTGCAGCAAGCACAGCCCCACTGCACGGCCTGAATAAAGCACAGTCACGTTGTGTTTGGGGCTGGCACATCCTTCCAAGTCCTTAAGTTACTCCAGCGCTCAAGGAGGAATTGTGCCAAATCTCTTGTAACAGCTGCCACCTGTTTCAGAACAATAGCCGAGGAAGACAAGCTCTGTGATTTAATTTAACAGTGTAATAATGAAGGTCGTCTGGCAGATTTAGGTCTTCACCAGTCTCCTATGCATCTATAGGGTCCTGGGGTGTTCCCTGGGCAAGGGAATGAATGCACTGGCTGTGTGAGCTGAGACCAGATGAGTCAATACAAACTGGAGCCAGAGACGAGCCCCTGAATGACAGAAAGGCAGCAGAGAGTCCAGTCCTTGTCCTCCGTGTCCTAGGACAAATGGCTGGTTTGTTTTGAATGGCAGGTGAGCAGGGGCCCTTTTCCACCAAGAAGAGGATTTGGGGTTGTGGAGAGCACACAGGCTTTAGAATCAGCAAGCCCGCATTTGAATTTGAGGCTAGCATTTGAGGGGAGTTTGAATTTGAGTTTGAATTCTGTGTGGTCTTAGGAATGAGATTTAATCACTTTGGCCTCAGTGGTCCATAGTGCTCAAGTAAGTAGCAGGGTTTCTGGGAGGATTGCGTCCTGCAAAGTACGTACAGGACCTGGCTAATGAATTCCCTTTCCCTTTGGTTTGAGTTCACAGACGAAGCTTGCAGGGTCTGGTCAGACTGACTGGGCAGTTTCTTCATCTCCCAAGCCCCCATGCATCCACACAGTCCCTGAGCACCGCCCCCCACCCCACGCAGCCCCTGCTCAGCCGCAGTCGCCTGTCTCTGGCTCCTCCGTACCCACAGCGACAGGCCGCCCAAACTGCAGCCCAGTGGCCAGCCAGACAGCACTTCTCCTCTTCGTCTCATCTTGAGTCACCCCAAAGAAAGCAGCTACTCAGGAATTAGGAACAAACAATTCTCCTGGGCAGCTGCGAAAAGGTCAGAATGATAGATAATCTTTTGTGAGAACCTGGACAGGACGGTAGGAAGGAGGAGCATGTCCACCTTTCAGGAAGCCTAGAGGGTCAAATGGCTGACACCCAGAGTAGATCTCATACCTAC
>PVKM010011343.1:0-33364 GCA_004027735.1 Carollia perspicillata
GGAAGTATTCTTGCCTTAAGGTTAAACACTGAATTATTCATTCAATTGCCCCTTAACCGTCCTACATTCGGCACCCACCGCAGTCCAAAGCCCTCTCAGGTTCATTCTCAAAGACCCTGCTGCTGCGTCTCAGTCAGACTCGTGTATTTCCTTCATTTGATAAACTTTCCCTCCCGCACTCCAGGTCGGTTTCCCTCCCAGTCTGTGCTGCACCCTGACCTCAGGCATTTTCCTGGAGACAATGGGAAATCGTGTCTCAACGACTCGCCAAACGTTTTGATTCCCAGGCCAGGGGAGGCAACTCTCCTTTCTCGGGAACTAGGTAGCTCAGTGAAATAAATAATCCATTTGGTCAAGGAGTACTTTTCAGAACTTATCATTCCCAGGCACACTCCTGCTTGTTTTCCAGTTGTGTGTCCCCTGTTTGAGGCAAAAGTGTTTTTGTTGCCGTTGTCTTTGCTTTTCTGTCTGCCAATATTCTCTAAGAACGATTAACCGGTGATGTCATCTTTTGTAACTGGGTCTAATCACTAGTTCAAGCTTTAAAGGAAATGTAGCCCTCACTGGAGAACAGGAAATCAAACAGAAATGTGATTTTATCAATATATTTTACAAGACCTTACCCTGATCACTCTGTAGCTGTTGCTGTTCACTCAGAATGTATGCTGTATGGTCACTAAGGAAGCGATTATGTAACAGGTAAAAACAGGTTGAGGAAAAGAAAAAAGGGCATACAATTTATTTTTAAATATAGAATTACTAAACTGATATGAAAAACACATAATAAAGCTAAGACCAACAAATGCTGATAATGTATCTATTCAAAGTTAATTCTAGAAGTTTGCTAGTGTTAGGATATTTTTTTTACTCTCTCGCCCTGTTTCTAGAATTATTCTCACATATTGAAGGAAAAGGCACTCTCTAGCTTATCAAATGTTGGAGAACCAAAGAGAAGAATTTAAAAAAGAATCTTTAATATTACTTTTACTTATCTTCAATAGCCTAAGAAAAATGATAATGGAAAAAAAAGGCCAATATTCTTGACTTATTTTTGACCCATGAGGATAATTTTCTTTTAGGGCAGGATACACACTTATTTTTTTCCCTGTGTATCTAAATCAGAAAAATAATCATAACCTATACAATCAGCAGTTTCTCTTTTGAGCCCTAGGGGTGCATTTGTGGCTATTTCTTGGAGAGTTCAGAAGTTTCATTTTTCTGTTTCTGCTTTTGGCTGTGGTCAAGAGGAGCTCTCTTCACTCCTCTGGCTCCCACTGAAGTTTTCTCTTTAGCCAACTTTTGAAAATGTGCTAGGGGGAAGAGCAGCTATGCTAACTATACCCACGTACAAGGGATATGAATGTGAAAGCATCTCTCACTTCATAAATTATGTCTAATGGGAAATGATGTGTTTTCTCTCCCAGCAACTCTGCATCCTTCTGGGTTGTAAGTTCTTATTCCCACGAAAACGAATGCTTTCATCAGGCACACAACAATGGTCCAGGGAATAGGATGTTGACTAGCCCAAAGCCATGGATTGCTCCTCATATGCTAATGGAGTGAACAATAAAGAGGGTTACAATGCAATCTTAATTAGCAGAAAGAAATAGGTTTGCTTATAGGTGATGGAGAAGGAAGACATCTGTCCAGTCCCAGTGCTTCCTCTGGGGCACATTCCAATTGTGCCATGCACAGGGTATGAGAAATTTTAGCAATCACAAGCCAGCAAGCCTACCAAAAGCTCACATCCTTTAGAAATAAAAATTTGCTTCGCTCTGCAAAAGCACACTGACCAGCTGAATTGCTGACTAATAGACAAATGGACTGTGAGAGGGGAGGAGTATCAAATGAATGGATATTAATAGTTATTCCAGATAATAGGGATCAGTGACATGCTTAGGATATTTGAGACCCAGAGCAGATAATTTTTTTACATCTGCCATGTGGTAGAAAGACAGTTTCTAAGATACGGATTCTAATGACCCCTCCCTCTTCACGTCTATGCTGTGGTGCAATCTCTGTCCACATTGCACCAGAGTGGGTGCGCATGACCAACAGAACGTGGCAGAAGTGATGCCATGCACCACCCAGTTGAGATGATTGAAAAACAACAACAATGAAACAAACAAACAAACAAAGAAAACATGGCTTCCATGTGGGTGAATCTGTCAGATAAAGATCACTTGCTCTGGAGAAAGCTGTGTGGAGAACACTCGATGGAGAAGCTCACATAGCCAGAAAATGGAACGTCCTATCCATAGCTCTGTGATTGGGCTTGGGATCAGGTTTTCCAGAGCCAAGGAAGCTATCAGACACGGCAGCCCAGTCCAGCAGCTTCCCTGCCTGGAGCAGAACTCCCCAGAGAAAGGGCTGCATTCCTAACTCTCCAAATCCTTGTGAGACGATGAATTCTTGTTTTTAACTTGTGAGGCAATTTGTTACACAGCAGTCAATAACTGCGCACAGCCTTCTTGTTGCTGACAAAATAATTTTCAGTAATAATGATGAAATATACAAACAAAATATAATAATGGCCAGAAAACAAAGGTAGAGAATAAAATTTTCCCTTTTTTGGAATTGCGTATATAGTTATGCCAGTTTCAAACAAAAAAATAACACATAAAATGAATATTACAATACAATAAAGAATGAAGTCAGGGTTAATATTCTTAATTACATTAATGTATTTTTTTCCCAAAAGAGAATCATTTATATCTATGCATGGCTAGTTGCAGTTTCTGTTTTGTGGACTTTCTGTAAATGTGTTGATAATTTTGTTGTTAAAATTTATCTTCTTTGCATATTTATGTTCAACACGCAGTATAGCCATACTGTCAATTTATCTTAGCTTAGTTGTTTGACAAGTACTTATTAATTTCCTTTCAATCCTTTTTTATTGTTGTTCAGTTACAGTCGTCCCACCTTTTCCCCCAGTGCTCTCCCCTGTCCCATCCCCCCCGCCCACAGTCATTCCCGCCGCATTATCCATGCCCAGGGGTCCTCCATTTGTGTTCTTTGGCTTGGCCCTTCCCCTTCCTTCCCGGTTCTCCCCTCCCTCCCTCCTCCGCTCTGGTCACTGTTGGTAATAGATATAAAATTGTTTGAAAGGTCTTACCTACTGTCTTTTGCTTCTCCTATATTATTATTTTTATCCCTGTTGGTAATGAATCATGCTAAATTTTCTTTTCTCTTTATCATGTCGATGTCTATAAAAAAAGTTGATTTCTTGTCATCTTTCAGTCCTGTGTCATTAGAATTTTGTCTCATTGCCAGAATATATTCTCTGTATGTATTTTCAGAATTTTTCTTAACTATATGTGATCTTGAAGACATTACATTTTCCCAAGTGGATCTGACCTTATCATGGTGATTCCAATGGATCTATAAAAATTGAACTTGGTTCAGCTTAGCAATGTTTTCATTTATTAAATAATTTTTTCCATTCCATTTGTTATGATCTCTTTCTCAGGAATTCCTAGCACCCATGTTGTTGAATAGCTATTTTCTGTTTCATATCTCCCATCCTCTTTCTCATTTAAAAAATCAATCTTCCCCTCTGTATTCTGAGGAAAATCTCATTTATAATAATCTACTTTTCTTTGAAACTTTCTGCAGTTATATTCTACTACATTTCTTTCATTCTATCTTTCTCTCCTAATTTTCCTTTTAATTTCTGCTGGGCTTTTGGGCAGTACTTGGTTATATCATTCCATTTTTATCATGCCCTGCCCACAAATTTCATTTTTATAGAATTGCACATGCGTGCACATGATTTATTTTCTCTTATGCGTTTATGAGAGCAGGCTCTGAAAATGCTAAAGTCCTCTTTTATTTTTGAGAAACTTTTGGTGGGCCACCTGTCTCTGTTGTGGATCTCCACATTTTGGCATTTTCTGAAAGGCAGCAAGTATGGATCCATCCGTGCCTTGGAGCATAAACCAGTCTCCTTGAAGCGTGTGAGGGGAGAGGTGTCTCTAATTTTACTGCTCTGGAATATAAGCAAATGTCTCTGGGGAGAGAAAGAGTGTTCTATCTTTACCAACCTGGAACATCTCAGGAAAGCGCATCTTCAATCTTTCCAGAGGAAAACACTGTCTCTATCTCCCAAGACTGTTATTTAATATATCTTTTCTACAGAAAGGCCCTGAGCATGCAGGAGACATGGGAGATCACACAGAATTGTCTCCCTGCAGGGGCTTGATTTACAGCCCAAGTGTGCGTCCTGGCTTTCTCTGGATTCCTTCCAGCATTGATCCTGTTCCGTTAGGTCTTGCCTGCCTGTTCCCAGATAAGTGCTGCTATCCTGTTGACAGTCTGCTTCATATACCTGTTTAAAAACCATGAGCCTCAGGAAGAATTGGTTTGGAAGTCTGATAGTATGTTGTGGCTAAATACATCCTGGAAGGATATTGTACCATCATCTCTTTCCCCTCCAGCCTTTGCCCATGGAATTAAGTCAAGCAAACATCCTGTATTATCACTTCTCAGGGTTGTATGCTGCTTTTTCAGAAAATACAGTTGGGCATTAACTTCGGCCTGTGTATGCCTCCTAGTTTCTAAATTTTAATTTGTACCACTTTCTAGCAGAAAGTCTTCTCACTGCAAGGCACATGAAGGGTAGACTTCCTTAGGTTCCGATTCTAATACATCATCTTTTTAACATGATATCGGGACTTTGGGTTAGAATGAAAATAATTCCGAGGCCTGTTCTCAGCTCATCATTTAACCAGGGTTCTTGGACATTTTATAAGTTGTTTCTGTCTTACACAAAATCTCTGTAAAGAAAATACTATATATTTTTTCTTATTGAATTTATTTTCATTTTCTTTAAAAAATAGTTTCTTGCTTGGTTCTCAGACAACCCATGGAGACTGTAAATTGAATAGCTATTATTTACTATATTTAATGATACAGACTCTATATCTAAAAATATTTATAATATGTTCCTTGTATGCTTGTGGACCAAAATAGAAAAATAAAAAAATTTTAAAAAAGTTACATAAAGTGTGAAAACTTCTTTTCAATGAAAAATAAAAATATTAGAGAGAAAGCTAAAGTATACAGAAACTTCAATTTTTAAGCAAATTAAGACAAAATTCAGGACATTTAATGAGGAGCAAATACATGAAAGTTTCAGGATAGCACTTATTTCTAGAGCATGAAGTTTAGTTTTTTATTTATTTAACAGCACCATTTATTTATTATACAATAATTAATTCACAGTGGCCATATTCAAAAGAACATTTATATACAAACTGTAAGAGGTTGTTAGGACACTCTAACCATATTATCAACATGCAATGTAATTTCTGAATACAAGGATGAAAGATACTATTAATGTATAATCTGGATAGAAACGTTCATATTTTTAAATATTCATATTTCTTTCATAGTGACAATTAGAGATGTTATTGCTTCTACAGCTAAACAATGTTTTAGTTTAGAAGATTTGATTTCTTGCAAAACACTCAATAATCTTCCTACTTTATGTCTTTAAGATGTATTTTCATTTTATGTTGCGTGTTCATAAAAAAGGTTTTTCTATAAGTCGCAGTAGTCATAGAACAATGCGGTATGAAGTTCTATAAAGTGATTGACATGTAAATCCTCCCATATTTACCCCGGTGGCTGCCAAAGTGCAGAGAGGTAACCAAGGGCATTATGCGTGGGATCGCACCTTTGGGAATTCTCGCATTGGCTCACTGGAAAATACCTTGGCTCAGTGCCTTTCTCTCTCAAAGCATAAAACAGCCTATTTTAGTATTTAATAAACAAGTTCAACAAGTTAAATACATTTTTACACAAAACAGTTTAAAGGATAACAATGACTATATGTATCGACTATCAATAAGATGTTTTCATTAAATTCAAGAAATTTACTGGGTTCTATCTAATCAGCAGTTGTCTTGTATCTCAATTTCCTTATTCAATAAGATGACTTAAAAGGAAAACTCCTACAAATTTGCAGAAAGACTTCCTCAATGTTTTTTTTACATACTTGTGCACAAAGAAGAAACAAAGGGAACTGGACTGTATCTGGGCCTGGTATGTGCCAGGCTGTCCCTAAAGGATTGGCATAGGTGATCCCATCTGATCCTTTGGTGTGTTTATATCATTATACAACTTGCAGACTAGGAAACTGGGGCTCCAAGAGTCTGATCAGCCGAGCCCTGGACCTGGAAAATCAAAGCCCTCCTAGATTCTTCCTCCCACTCTCTCCCTCATCCAAGATGTTAGGTTCTTTATACTTTTACTCTCTTCAGTATGTTTTGAACCCTTGTCCTCCTTGTCATCCCTACTTATACTCTACTAGTTAGGTTTTTATCTTAGTTCATTTTGCCTAATGCAATAGCTTCCTACCTTGTCTCTCTGATTTCAGTCTTCATCCTCACACCAACTACTAAAAATGTCGATAGAGTACTTTATTAAAATATAAATCAGAAAACGTCATTTCCTTTCTTACAGCTCCGCAGTATCAAGTCCGGGCCTCTACGCATGACACATGCTGACTTCCGCACGTGGCTCCTAGTGATTCCTCTGCAACTGCTTTCCTGCTGTACGACTACCACCCGCCGTATGGTTCAATGAAACAGAAATGGTACTACTTCCTGCCCAATGCTACTTTATGTCTGTCTTCGGTTTTTACTGTGTGCAACATCCTGTTTTTTTCATCTTTCTGTGCTTAGATATTTTTATTCTTCCTTTTCTTGCAGGTGAAAATGGGTTCTTGAGGTGTTGTGAAAAAAGAATTTCAAAGGGCTTATGTGTGGGAAAATTTTAAGTGTACTGGCAAGATCTATTGGGGTGAAGGGGAGTAATGTGCTGGATGCAGAGGGTGGGCAAATCTAGCAGTGATTGCTCGGAGATCCTTGATAATCCTCTATGTATTTTCTTTGTTTTTGGGATTGAGCAGGCTTTCCTTCAATCTATCTGAACTACTTCCTGGGTTTTTCCAGGCTTGTGCTGGGCCCTCCCCCTAAACAATCTCTTTTCTGGACCTTCCTGGGTTCCTTGCCTGTATTCAATCTCATTCCTTCCTCGGGCTAGACTGCACCCCTCGTGTCATCATCTTAGCTCTTATTATCCGTGTGTCAATTAGAAGAACCTCTCCCTTGCCTTCTTGGCTTCTGCTATGCCTGTGCCAAAAATGCCGCTGTGTCATCTGGTTTCTACTGCATCACCTAGCATTTCCTCTTCTGGCTCTTCCTCCCGCCAGTAATCCGTGGGGAACCAGACCAGCAGCTCCCTGGGGAGACTGGGGACCTGGTCCCTCCTCCTTAGTGGGGAAGGCAGTGGAGGGATGTTAATCCCTTTAGCAGGGGTTCAGTTACCCACTGCGGTGTCTAAAGGTGTAACTTCTAGACCTAAGCTTGATGAAGTATAGCATTCAGACTCAATCAGGCCCGGCTAGTTCAGCTTCCTTCTCTTTCGGTAACTCCTAGCTGCCTACACATCTCATCCTCTTTAGGAAGCTGCTGATATTTTCTACACTGAGTGTTCCTTCTATACATTTTCATAGTGTCCTGTGAATAGCTCCATAATCACACTTCCTGATTGTACCAAAACAGTCTGAAAATTCTACCTAAAATTGAAAATCCATGTTATTCAGAAATACAAAGTGAGGGATACAAAAGTTATTATTCATTGTGATTGTGCTTTTGCAAATATGTCATTGTCTTTATTAGGATTCCCTCTTGGTTCAGTACATTTGGCATTCTGACTCCCTGAGTAAAAATGTCAGGACTCATAAAATTAATAAATCATTAGTTTCTTTACAAAGAAATTCAAGATATTTTAACTGTTTATTTATGAAAAAGATATAGAAATTTTCTTAAAGTATTAAAAATGTCTGATTCTTCAAGTAGTTTTTTCCAAATTGTATTTATGCTAAAACTCAGTATTTGATGTAAAATATTAAAAGTCTGTCCCTACGGCTGGGCCTGAGATTGAGAGTTAACAAGTCCCTTTCTCTCTGATGGCCACCCCTGGAAAATTCCAAGGGGCCATAGGATTCCACTGCATGCTGTTTAAGTATCATTGATTTATTGCAGCCCTACCACTCTCTCTTTAAGCGATAATACACCTGAAAATAAATGTATTCTCATTTTCCAAACACTGTTCTTTACTTCATAGTAGTTTGAAACGCAGGATATGAAAACTCTGCTTCATTCTATGATGTCTGGGTGTAATGTCAGCAAAATGATGGACTAGGAGACTCCAGGCCATTTCCCCCCCATGGAGTGACCGAATAAGTGATAATAAATGGATCAAAATACTTTAGTAAGAACTGTAGAAACCAGTTATAAAGCGCCAGCAAGCGAGTAAAGACCAAACCAAGAAAAGAGTGCATTAGAAACAACTGGAAGTTCTTTGACACGTTTCTCATCATCGCCTCTGCCTCCCCAGTGCAGGGTGGGTGGTCAGAAGGAGGCTACACATTTCCTGGCTCCTTACTCAGAACAAAGGGAAGTACCAGAACTTGCTTGTAATGTTCTGTCTTTATGGAGGGATCCCTTAGGACTGGTTTCTGTCCCTCATGACGTAAGCCCCGATTGGACTGATTGGAATGGTAGCGCAGTTTGGATATTAGGTTGGAGGTGCCGAAAGCAGTTGGAGGCCTCACAGTGCATCACAGCTGCAGGAAGGCTGCAGACCCTTGGCTACCCGAAGACGAGTGATTATAGGTGGGAGAATACAATAGCAATAAAAGGCATCAAAAATGCAGGGCAAGACCCTTGGGAAAATGAATATATCTGTGCTGCCATGTATAGAACTGGAATAAAAACCAAATGCACAGAGCCAGGAATGATGCATTACCAAAAATGGTTTGAGAGAGCTGTGAGTCCTTAAGCCAGCCTGAATAGTAGAGTACTTTTTCTGCACAAAGTTAGTCTGTGAAGACTGCAGGAGGTGACTGGTTTTCAAATATTCTAAGTTTCACAAAAGGTCACAAAGCACAGAAAGATACCGGGAAGCATTCAAAGGAACACAATAAGTCTCTGAAAAGATTTTGACTTGCTTGGTAAAGATTTCGAACACATTGTCTTAAATATGTTCAATGAACTAAAAGAGAACATGGACAGAGAACTAGATGAAGCCACGAGCAAAATGAGAGTATAAACCAAGGAATAGAAATTATTGAAAAAACAATCAACCAAAAATTCTGGAGCTGAAAAATACATAATAATGGAATTGAAAATTTATTAGAGGCAACAACACACTTAAAGAGGCAGATGAAAGGATCAGCAAACTTGAACTCAATCATTTCAAATTAACAAATTTAGAGCAGCAGCCCTTAAAAACATAAGAGAACAAATGTTGGTGAGAATGTAGAAAAATTGAGCCCGTTTTTGCTGTTGTTGGAAATGTAAAATGGTACAGCTGCTGTGGAAAACAGTATGGCAGTTCTTTAAGAAAATAAAAATAGAATTACCATATGGCTCGGCAATCCCACTTCTGGGTTACATTCAACAGGATTGGAAGCAGAGTCTCGAAGGGATATTTGCACAGCTATGTTCATAACAGCATTGTTTACAATATCCAAAGGGTATTTACCCTTTTACCAAAGGGTAATACTTATTCATCCTTACAAAGGAAGGGAATTCTGATACATGCTACAACATGGATGAACTTTGAAGACATTATGCTGGTAAAAAAGGCAGTCACACAAACACATATATTGCATAATGCTACTTATATGAGGTTTTTAGAGTGTCAAGTGCACAGAAACAGGAAGTGCAGTGCTGGTCCCAATGGCTGGGGTGAGAGGGATGGGGGTTTGTTGTTTAAAGGCTATCCATTCTGGTTTTGCGAGGTGAAAAGTTCTGCATATTTGTTGCACAGCAATGTGAATATCCTTAACACTATTGAACTTAAAATGGTCAATTGTTATGTTATGTTATTTATATTTTATCGCAATTAAACAATATAAAGATGTATAGATTTATAGCCTATATTAAATAGTATGTTGAAAATAACTAATAAATTATTGAGATATCTTCTACATCATTTAATACAATTTATAAAAACCCTAAACAATATTTAATAATTATTACAAACTATTTTACGAGGTTCTGGAGAAACATAATATATCTTTGTTTCCAAATGTTTGATTTCTATTTCACCTGGGAAATACATAACTGTTTTTCAGACCCTGGAAACTTCTCTATAGCCATTCAAATTGGCCCTTTTCTTACAGTATTTTACATTTTGATTGTTTTTCTTTATGCATTGTTTGTACTTTCTCAACCTGACATACTATTTCAACTTTAAATAGTAATCGTCTACTCTAGCTTACCTTTTTATCTTTAGCACTCACTGATCATTTCGAAATGTTTGACTTTCAATTGCTGGAAAATTTTCCTCTGCGTGTGACTACATGTAAGGCACACTGCCCTTAGACCCTTTCGTCTCACTGAGATTATTTTCACTTGCACATTTAAATGAAAATATCCTGACCCCTCACCTCACACATAGTTAAAATCCTGGCATTTCCCCAGTAACAACGAGGAGTCTCACTGGCAGTGCTCCTCCCAGTCCCGCTCACGCTGGTTCCTTTGCGTGCCGAGTGTCCTGTCTGTGACATGTGTCACCTTGTGCTAGTGGAAGCAGATGACCAAGGCTCTACACTCCTTGATTTCCCCAAAATTATGGTTAGAAAATAGTTCCATGCAGTGGATTTCACAGCTAACTTAGGAGTAAGTCATGCCCAACCACTTCAAGTGAATGTTCATTATTGCTCTTTTTAAAAATCCTTTGGCTGTTCCTGCTACACGGAATTTACTTTCACATGGATTTCCTCCCTACAGCCTTTCTCTCTTTGCAGGGAGGTGATCACTGCTCCCCACTTATTTCTGCCCCCTCCCCCCCACTTCACCCCATTTCACCTCCTCATTTATCAGGTCCCTACACCTTCAGACCGAATCCTACAAGCACTTCCTCTCTTCTTTGAAATCTTTTGCAAAGCTCAGATTAATGATGCCCAATCATTTAAAAAGCACAGAAGCACAATATACATAAAGAAAAGTAAGCAAATCTTTAAAGTATAGCTCAGTGAATTATCATGAAATGAACAAATCTGTGTGACCACTGTATAATTAAAAAAAATAGAATATCATCAGTCCCCGAAAGCCCCATTATGCCCAAATTTCTCTGTCTTTATTTAGCCACATTCACATATGACTCTTATAGAAGTTATATTCTATATTTTGTATTTTTGTTCTCTGTGTTTCACTCTGTATATTTTAACCTTGTAAATTTTCTTGTTAACCAAATCTCTCTTCAGTTGTGTAATTTATTAAGCCCATCCATGAGTTTTTAATTAGTTTTTATACTTTTTAGTTTTGAGTTTACACCTAGCTCCTATTTATAGCTCTATAGGTTTCAGTATTGTGTCAAAATTCTTAATCCCATAGTTTAATCCCTTGGGCATATTAAATAAACTTGTTTCAAAATCTGTATGCTATTTTCTTTTTTCTATATTCCCTGCTGATGTGTTTATGTAGCATGCTGTTTCTCTTGGTTTTCACTGACATGGCCTTATTTTCTCTTATGCCTGATATGTTTGCTGAGTGCTGGGCATGGTATAGGGAAAAAATTAAGAGCTAACTGGAAGCTCTGGATGATGTTATTTTTCTCTAGGGAGTAATTATGTTTGTTTCTGGTTGGCTGTTACTTGAGGGATAGTTGTAGTATCAGACAATCTTAATCCAAGCAATACTTGAGGTGACTCAAAACTGGCTTTTAGTTTTTGCTTATTAAATTCCAGATCAGCCTTCCTTCAATGTCTGTCTTGTTGGGTTTATCACACCATTCCTCGTTGGTGGCTCTAGACTACATCTGTTTAATTCTTGTCGTTCCACGAGTCTTTAAAAAATCTATGGTCCGTTTCTCAGGCTCCTAGTACCCACTTCAGATTGAGTAGAAACATCTGGCAAAAGAGCTGCCCTAAAATGCCCTAAAAACTTCTCTGAGTGATCTTTTCTCCCGCCTGATGTGTTCTACTTATATCTCATAGTTTGTATGGCTTTTCTCGTTTTTCTCAGCAGGAAGATGGGTCTAAATCATCTCATCTGCCAATGCTTGAAATGCAACTCCTGCCTTTTCATTTTCATACAAAGTAATTTTTGCTTCTATCACCAATCTGGCTAAGAGTTTCACTTCATATTGCCAAAAATTAAATAATGTGTTCTACTTAATCAGAGGGGAGGAAGGCCAGTCACTTCAGACTTTCCTCTGTAGCAGCAGTAAGGCTCCGACATCTCAGATTTTTCTTTAGGTCATTCACGTTCATTTTTTTGAAAGGCAGAAATGTAGGGCTCTATTTTTTCCATTGGCATGAATTATGAGATCCTTTCAAGAAGCAGAAAGAACTACAGTTTGTTGTACTTGTTGCTAGTAGGGAAATTTATTTTTCTCTTGTTAGATCAATGGCAAGTTTACCAAGGGCAAAAATTGTATCTTAATTCTTATTTTTACATATTCGTCATACAGTAAGTAGCCGCCAAATGAATATATAAATGAAATAACAACTGAGCCAGTGCTGCCTGCTAAGAGCACCACTGAAACAGTGTTTTGAAGAGTTCCAGAACAAGGAGTAGGAGATTATCCGATTGTCTTTGAAATGCTACCCATGAAGTATGAACATTTTCCTCTGTATTATGAAATAACAGCGCAATCAGGAAAACAGATAATTTGATAATTAGAAAATTTGCTATTTGTTCAAGTACAGTTGCCTGCATTTTCCCCCTGCCACTCTCCCCTACCCCAGCAAATCCAAGTGCAGGCATCTGTACTTGAACAACAATAAAATTAAATTAAATAAAAAAAGAAAATTTGCCTCTGTCATGTGCTCAGTTGCATCATGTGAGTGATGTGCTATTAATAGGATTTTTTTCCTCTTTGGCTCAATGAAAATTACAGTTATTTTCAAATTACGTTAGTTATTTATTTCCACATTCTGACTTCATAAGGCATAAAGTTACAGAAGGAAAGAGAATTTGCTTAAAGTTTTGGATAGGTTCATACAAAGCTTTATGTAGATAGACTTATGCAAACTATGTTGAATGCAGTCTTGCTGAATGTACTTCAGTAATAAGTAGAAATATCTAACATCTTCTAAGCTGATGAGAATAATATGTGTGAAAGTATTTACGTGAAAAGAATCCATCTGAGATATTAGTCTGAGCAGAATTTACGTTGCTAATGGCCTACATATAGGTTGCTAGGTACACTCTAATGCAATAAAATGGAAGAACATTATTTCAAACTTACTTAATTCAATTCGTTTGTTATTTTTAAAGTCTTCAAATCAGAAATTGGATGCGTTGACAGGCTTAGGAGTAAAATTACAGTGTTCTATCATTTCTTAGAGAACAGAAAGAAAAATCTAAAATGACAGCGTTTAGTTAAATGACACAGTACCCCACTTAAGCTTAGGCTTGGATATGTTAGGTCAGTTATTAAGCTTGATTTATGATAAGTGTGCCTCCCTACACACCTGAATTATCTTATGTTTGCTTTCAACTTCCTTTCCCCTATGATGCAAGTTGAAGTTTATTAAATGACACAGGAAATGCAAGGAAAGAACACCAAGGTAGTTGCATGGTGTGATGACAGATGACTTGAGATTTTCTCTAGGATTACTTCCAACTTAGATGTGATACTTGAAGCAAAGAACAAGTTTTGGGGTATTATCTACCCACAATTAAAATGAAAGATAATTATAATGTTCCTTCCAGTTTTGCTATTTTAATATCCAATTCTATTCTATACAAATCCCTTCCCCAAATATGAATACCATCCACTTAAATTTTCAAAAATATTTCTTTTTCTATAAGCTCTACAATGATGCATATTCTACAAATTTTATAAAAAGGAAGGAAAAACACCTAATTTGTCTATCTTATTTTGGCTATTTGTATTCTCATGGGTAAAGAACACAGATAATTAAAATAAGAATCTGTCTCTACAACTTCTTGTCTATATTTACTTAACCTGGGTTAATAATAAAAAATATCAAACCCATTGAAAAATATATCTTAATTTCTTTCTATAACAATTATATTTTATAAAATTATAGTCATTTCTTTAGTATTTTCATATGAAGAATAGAAACATTCTCAAGCAATCATCTTTTTTATTTTAAAATGCACAAACTATTACTTGTTTCCATCTAAATTATTTTCTTTTATTTAATGAGCATGTAATTTTCACAGACTCATTTTTAAGTGCCCACCAACTGATAGAAGTTAAAAATAATCTGGAAGCATACAGGGTGCTAAATGAAATGGGTTAAAATTTTTTTCTTAATTTCCTAGGAAATTATTTTATGCCAGGGTATTAAGAGTAAGCTTTTTAGGTGCCAAAGTTTGCTGGAAAAGTCATCTAAAGAGCTGTTTAAGACCTTTTATAACAAAACATTGAAGGACATTTTCTGTAAATATGGCAACAGAATTTTTTTAAGATCGAGGGAGGAATCTTTCAATTCTTTCCTTCGTGACCATAATTCTGCTTTCCCATTTTTCCAATGAGTGCAAAGTTCTTGAAAACATAGTTACTGTCTTCATCTTCCAAAGCAAGTAAGTGCAGTGTAGGGCACCATTTTTCACATTTGTTTAGCATCCACCTTCCTCCAAAGGACTCTATGCATGAAGAATACAGACATTTGTTACACAGCTAAAGGACACAGACATTATCACACAGCTAAGGGTCAAACTGCTCCAGCGGGGCCTCCTGAGACACTCAGAGCTCTAGGGTTATAAGGTGAAGCGTAGTTTGAACACCACCAGTGTAATTCAGAGACCTTGCTTCAGAACCAGAAAAACATGGTTTAACACCAGATTCGCCACTTTATAGCAGTGTGATCTTGGACACTTTACTTAATTTCTCTGACCTCTAATTTCTTTGTAGTAGATTGTCTTCGAAAAGACCTGCCAGTAATATCTACTATCTCTTTCTATACCTGCTACTTGCTTTAAGATGAGCCAGTGTTGTGACTTGAGAGATGAATAGAATATGGTAGAATAGAAGCTACGCCAGTTCTGGGACTGGATCTTAAAAACACAGGCAGTGTCTGCCTTTGCTCTCTGGGGTCCCCGAGCCACTCTGTGAGAAGTCAGATTCACCTGCTGGACATAGAGGTGGATCCTGCTTCCAATGTTTCCAGCCACCCCATCTGAGGCATCATACATGTGAATGAAGCCATGTGGGTGCAGCTATGGGTGAACCCAGACATCATTAAATGGAGCAGAAGAACCACTAGGCTAAGTTCAGACAAGACATAGAATTATGAGAAGTAGTACATCATTACTTGTCTAAACCTCAAAGATTGTAGGGTGGATTATTGTATAATGATGGAAAAAGAAAGCAATTTTCATCTATGAACTTGAGATAATTATTATTAGTTGCTGACATTATTGCAATAATCTGAGATTTTATACATAAATTGGCTAATGTAGGTACTCAATTAATTTTTTCTCTTTCTTCCACTTTCCTTCCTTCAATGACTTTTTCCCTTCTCATCTAAACTCCAATACCTAAGACGTTGACAGAAATGGGAGTAATTTTGACAAGAAGGAGGACATACCTACACTTTGGGGGAGAGGAACACCCACACAGGACAAGTTCCTCACTATCTGTGTCTTCCTTCTCCCTTGCCAATCAAAATAAATCTCAGGTGCAGAATGACCAATCATCCTCATTCAAGTGTGTGGTTTCTTCAAGGCTCAATAAATACTAAACCTCTTTATCACATTTGTTCTGAGACACTTGAGGAATTACAGGAGTGGAAGGGAGGCAACAGCATCTCCCTACAATTGCTGGTTGAAGAGCGTTGGAAGCTTTAACTTGATGAGAACCAAAGACAGTTCCAAACACTGAATCCCAGAGTTACACAATGACCCCATTATTCTCAGGGATAGCTGACCTGGTAGAATTCTCTGCACTGGGCAGAACCCTATGGCAAAGCTGAGCTGAGTGCTACCTTGGGACTGAGTCTGTGAAGAGGCGGAGAGAGGCCAGGAGCTACTCTCCTAGTTTTCTCTGCACGGAGAGGGGTGTCCCCAGGGTAAGGGAGAAACATCTCGCATTAATCTCAACTTCTGTCCTGCTAGAGATTTCCAATTCTGCAACCTCAGAATATTATTTAGATACACATCATGCGCGAATTCTTTCTTACTCTCTGCTTATTTATACCTTTCCATCAACTCCCACGCTTACAGTATTTATCGGGTGATTAAGTACATGTAAATATGTATTCTTTTCTGGAATAACAGCCTAGTGAATTCCTTACTAAGGTACAATATTAAAAAGTAGAACTTCATTAGAAACAGTTATTTTTTTAAAAACAGCTTTGTTCTTGAAAACGGGCTTTACCAAAAAGCCCTTATAGTCCAGTTGATTAGCCTCTATGTAGCTTAGCTTGCAGGAATTGTTCTTACACATGAAAACATTAATAACATACGGTAAATTTCCAACCACTTGCGAGCCTTTCTAGGAAGTAATAATGTATTTGTTCTGTGATTCTAATTGCAAATCATGCCCTTAGAACCCCTTCGTAAATATTTTCTTAGGAAAGTACT
Source organism: Carollia perspicillata (assembly GCA_004027735.1). Classification (NCBI taxonomy): domain Eukaryota; kingdom Metazoa; phylum Chordata; class Mammalia; order Chiroptera; family Phyllostomidae; genus Carollia; species Carollia perspicillata. The sequence goes on from PVKM010011343.1 coordinate 16,581, forward strand.
GTGAGAGCGGATGCATCAATTATGCCGGCCAGTAAAATATTTGCATTTCAGTAATATTATATGTGATAGAAGCAAGCACATTTCTGCACCGAAATTTTTGCTTGTCTTTACCATTTTTCTAAGAAGCCAAGTCTTACTTCAAGTCTCAATAATTTAACTCAAAGAGATACGGCTCTTTTGAGAAAGAGGACCTGTTCCAGATGTGATGTGGTTGGGTGACTAGACATTTTGGTTTGCCCAAGACAGATGCGATTTATGCCAGCTGTCAAGGTACAAGTATTAATAGTGCTCTTTTTCCTTCATAAAACTGTCTATGGCATGAACAGCAGTTATATAGTCATCCTATATATAACTGTAGTACTTGAACAAGATTCACCACAAATCATATACAAAGGTCTACACTCACAAATGATTAGATCTCAGGCTTAAATCATGGTATATTTACCTAAAATTAAGCAATCTTTGGGAGAAATTATTTGTAAACCATATGTCTTATAAGGATTTAATATCTAAAATATTATGTGAATTATAAGAATTTTATGAATTCTTATATAAAGAGTTCATAAAACTCAAGAGCAAAAAAAAAAAAATAATAACCCAATTAAAAAATGGGCAAATGACCTAAATGGATGTTTTTTCAAAGACAGGTATATGTGAATGAAACAATGTTCAACATCATTAATCATACAATTCCACATATTTGTCTTCTTCTGCAATATTTTGTAGTTTTCAGTGTACAAGTTTTTGCCTTCTTACTTAAATTTATTCTAAATATTGTATTCCTTTGGATACTATTGCAAATGGAATTGTTTTGTTAATTTTTGGATTATTTATGCTACTGTATATACATATATTGGTTTTTGTGTTGATTTTCTATTCTGCAACATTGCTAAATTTGTTAGCTCTAATAGTATTTTTGTGGACTTTCAGGATTTTCTACATAGCAGGCAAAGAGTTTTACCTGCAAACAAAGAGTTTTTACTTCTTCTTTTCCAATTTTTTTTCATGCATAATTTCTCTAACTAGACTTTCCAAGATTGAATATTAGTGGCAGAAATGGCACCCTTACCTTGTTTCTTAGGGTCTTTTACCACTGAGTGTGATGTTAGTTACGTGTATGTAACTTCATTTTAAAAACTAACTATAGTTTGTCCATAAAAATTTTATGATGCTTAAAATGAAATTGAAATATTTATATCAGTTTGAGAACTCATTTTGTAGATTATCTAGATTTATCGAGGACAAAAATTAAGGTTTTGGTTTCCAGAAAACCCACCTCGACAAACTGTACCTAAAGATATATGTTTGTGTCTGAGAAATTATCAGATAACTTAATCTAATGATACAGTCTGTGTTTTTACCCTTTGACAGTTGTCATAAAATTTAATCTGTTGATGAGATCAGGATGAAGGATGAACTTTTGAAACTAAACATAACACACACAGAGGCACATAAAACAAGGAAGACCCTTGTCCTTAGATGAAGTATCCTTTGAGAAAAACTTTATGAGAAATTATTGAAGGGAGCTTCTGATAAGAGCAACAGATGGTGAGCGGATTCTGAGGTCTAGGATGAGGTGCTCTCATAGTTGGCTGTTGTTGCTCTCATCGCCATGCAGTGTTTTATCACAGTACACTGGACACGGGGCCTTGTCCATCTTGCTGCATAGACTGAGTAATTTGGCAAACAGTGAGCAGTGGAGGAAATATTTTCTATCTTTGGACTGTCATAAAGCAAAATTCTAAACAGTCGTCACTTGAGGAAAGGAGGGAAATCAACCACAGTCTTTTTTAATTTTTTTAAATAAAATATTTACTTTTGCCTAAGTAAAATATGAAAGAGACCAGGGTTTTTAAAGATGATTTTATTATCAGTGGACACATGCATCTTTGAAGAAATCCTCCCTATTGCATTACCCCAGGTTTTGCAATGATCTCTCGTTCATTCCCCCCCAACTTTATATATGCAGTGAGAAGAATTAAACACACTTCATGAATTTAAGAAAATGAGCTCAAGCTAAAAAAAGAAGTTCACGTTTAAATGTTTGGGTGTTGAAGAAGAGATTTATCATTGTGTGGAAGGTTAAACCAGATGACCTGTCTAAGCCATTCCCATTCTAAATCCTGCAGTTGAAGAACTTGCCATTGTGTTTAACTGCGTGGTAGGATCCAATTAGCCATCCTGTGAGGACCTTTGTGAACCTTGCGAAAATTATGCAAACTTGTAAGGCGAGTTAACAAGGAGTTAGGTAGCTCCTCTTTCTGGCAGGAGAAAATTCATTTTAATAACACTAGAGTAATGCAGTTGCCTTAATTGCCCGGGCAATGTCATTTAAAGTTAACCAAGTACATACGAATGTAAGGCATTGCACAGAAAATAAAGACAAAGTATATATTAGACTCTCATTATTCACAGCAGGCTAAATTTAGGCCATCAGCTTCATGAATTTGTTGCTGACTTTTCAGTATAACTAAATGTCAAGAAATAAAATGAAAATAATTACACCTTTAGTCGAATATTCAATATGATTCTAGGATGTCTATTTTATATATTCTATGCTTTTTTTCCTGACACATACAATATGTGTTTGTATGAATGTAAAGCTATTATATTTATCACTTTTATGTACATGTATATGGTTTTGTTCACATAACACATGTGCATGAATTAGCATCAGTTTCTAAGAACTGATTTGTGTATGAGTTGTGTGAGATGGAATAACAATATCGTGTCTGGTAAAATGAAATAATTCTTTCTTAGAAGTTGATATGCTATTAAAATTAAATGTAAATTAAATGATTCCTTACATAGGAGCTTAAGTTTCATTTGGAATCAAGACTAAATATAGAAAGATGAGGAAAAAAGCAACTCATGGCAGTATAGATCTTTTAAATTATGATTGTTATATCATTGCAATTGTCATTTACCACACAGCGAATAAAGAAATCTTCAACATGCCATTTTCCATATTGATTTCGATCAGATGATGGTGATAGCTGGGTAATAATACAGTAGGTAAAAGACCCAAAAGATTGATGAAAATAGAATTAATTAGGAAGGTGCTTATGGATGAGTTTGACCTTTAACTGGACTTCAAATATTTGGTAGAATTTAAATAATCACAAAAAGACGTAGAAATCCTACCATTCTGACTGAATGAAAAGCACTATTTTTTGTTTCATTTTTTTAAAGTGAAACTGGCTTAATTTCCCTTCCGATTTCAAAAATAGAGATCATATAAGAATGATAATGGTGGTGAGGCTATGAGTTTGGTGTATGCTAAGGACAGAAATTTTATATTCTATAATCTAGGAAAGATGACAGCACAGGTAAACACAGCTAACTTTCTTGCAAAACCACATCAAAATTACAACTGAATTGTAGAACAACCAACACTCAGAACTGTCAGAATTGAATTGAATGGAAGCCTGACAGCTACAGAATTAAAGAAACCACATCCATCCGGACAGGTAGGAGGGGCAGAGATATGGAATGGGCTGGTCCCACATCCATGTGTGGTGGATTAAAATTCAGGGGAGATACCTTGGGAGCAAGGAGTCCCAGTCCCACCTCAGGCCTCCAGCCCAAGGTTTCAGTGCCAGGAAGTGCCCATAATTTCTGGCTGCAGTGGGGATTAAGTTAGTGGAAGAAATTATTGGAGTCCCGAGCAGTTCCTCTTAAAGAACCCACACACAGACTTAATCAGACTCACTCCCTCTTAGCTCCAGCACTAGAATAGCAGCTCGAAAGGTACCAGTGACATTCTGGGAAGAACTGAAATGTCTGCTACTGAGGCAAGAGAGGGGACAGATTTCTTCCAGATAGAAAGGGGGTGAGAGGCCATTGTCTCTTTTCTGAACCCTCCCCTCACAGAACCACAGAGGTTCCATCAACCTGGCTAACACTGTTTGCCCTGCCCTGGATATCTCCTGAGGCTCCGTCCCACCCAACTTACAACTTTTAACAGTGGCTTTTCTCCACATCCTTATCAATATTTGGTGTTGTCAGTGCTTTGGATTTTGGATATTCTTGTATATGTTTAGTGGTACCCCATTGTGGTTTTAATTTGCATTTCTCTGATGTTATATGGTATGAAATATCTTTTCATATGCTTATGCCATCTGTATATCTTCTTTGGTGAGGTGTCTGTTGAAGGCTTATGTTCCTACTTTAATTCTTTTTCTGATTGTGGAGTTTTAAGAGTTCTTCATATATTTTGAATAACAGACCTTATCACATGGTTTTTTTCCACAGATACTTTCTCCCAGGCAGTGGCTTGTCTTCTAATTCTCTGGATATTGTCTCTCACATATCAAAAAGATTTAATTTCAGTGAAGTTCAGTTTATCAAATATTTCTTTCATAGATTGGCTCTTTGGTGTTTCATCTAAAGAGGCATTACCGGGTCCAAAGTCATCCAGGTTTTCTTCTGGGAATTTTTAGCTTTGTGTTATACATATATATCTACGAGCCATTTTAAGTTACTTTTTCTGAAGGATATAAAGTCTGGTGTCTAGATGCATTTTTTTTTTGCATGTGGGTGTCCTGTTATCCCAGCATCATCTGTCAAAGAGACTATCTCTGTTCTATTTTATTGCCTTTACTCCTTTGCAAACATCAGTTGGATAAAATATGAGAATCTATCTCCATTCTGTTCCATCTGATTATGATCAACTAATATCTGATGTAAAGCCAAAGTCTTTGTTAAAAAATGCACATGTCTCTTTAGGACCACAGTATTCTTATGGACTTCAATAAGATACGTGATTGAAATTTGGGATTCTCCTAGGGTTATAACTTCTAGTTTTTTACTGAAAAACTTGAATGACTAAATGTTGTAATTGCAATACATGCTAAAGCAACCGTTGTCTATGTTGAAAGGAGTAAAATGTTTAGAATAAGAGATGTGATTGTCTTCCTCAGTTGTGTGCTAGTCAGTAATATTTGACAAATTCAAGTTTGAAGAGGAGGTCTTTTAGAAAGTTGTGGAATCTTTGAACAATGTAAAACACTCTAAAGAAACTATACTGGAAAAGAGGAGACTTAAAGTCAAAACAAGAGCTGTCTTCAAATATGAGAAGAGCTGTTCTTTGGAAAAACAGAACAGACTTTACAAAGTCTCAAGGGCAGAACTCGGGCCCCTGTACAAAGCCACCACTGTGGCTGATAATTGTCTCAACATGAGGACTAACTGAAATATCTGAAAATAGAATAGCTGCTTTCAGAGACAGGAATTGAAGGGATTTAAGAATCAGACAGGGAATAGGATTAGGTTGTCTCTAACATTTATTCAAGCTCTGACAATCTGTGCTTCTGCGAAATTTAAGACTTCCAGATTACCAGGTACATGTACTATTTATAAAAGGGAGTACTTTGAGACCAGTGGCCCACAGTATTTTCTTTATCCACATCCACATGAATATGTTTATAATGTTATCCCAATGCAGACATATCACTGCAATTTATTATGACTTCGTGACATAGACAATTAGAAAAAAAGGGAAGCTCAAGCCCTAAGCCATGGATGGAGAGGTGAGTGGGGGAGAGTCTGTCATGCAGGTGTTGTTGGGAAGGGTGACACTGTCAGGAAAGGCAGCTACCATCAGGTCATTTAACAAGGAATGCCAATCACCTTTATCTCATCTTTTCCCCTCTTTTTCCTTATTATTGAAACCATCATGGTTTCCTGCTTTCCTTTCCTTTCTACTTTCAATAGTGCACTAGAACAGAAGGATGGTTTTCTCTCGAATCTATCCTTTTATTCCCTAGGCCAAAAGAGTTATTGCTGCTTTATCCCTATGGCATTCTCATCACCAATACACACGCTTCCTCCAACCCCTGTTCAGTACAACTTAGCTGAGCTATACTGCATTCTCATCACTGTGTTAAGCTTTGAGAAGAGTATAATCGAGACAGACATAGCTCCCCCGTATGTTTCATGTGGCAAATGCCAAGCTCTCTCATGACCCATGGTGTCCGCATGGGTGAGCTCTGAATGACCATTTCTAAACAGGTATGGTCTGTAGGCTGCAGTTAGAGCCGATGTCTCTTTAATAAGCAGCCTGTATCATGTTGAAATTGATCATTTTAACTTATAGCTTGTAACATACAGATGTATGTTATTACTGTGAAGTGTTTATCCTAAGTTATACTGCAGAGTATTAGATCTAGAATAGACAGAGTCACAGATGAGTTTAAGAATATGGGGAAAATCATAGGTTCCTTCCTAGTGTAATACATACACGCTTATTACTCGCACAAAATGGTGCATAAAATTTGGGGCATTGATGGCCTTCCTTAAGTTTATTTATAGATTTTTACATCAAGGGTCATGAAACTTCCATAAATAAATTCACTCTAGGAAAAAAAAGATCCATTTTTATATTTTCCACAATGTAGTTAAAAATGTATATTCATTCAATAAATTATTTTTTTGCCACGGCTCTCCATTCTGAGGTGTCTTTTGGGTGCATCTGTTGGTAAAATGTATGTATCGGCCTCCAGGAGAACACACTCATTCCTCAAAGATTGAGTAGTTCTTCACTTTTTGTACTAAGCTGGACTGTAAGGCATCTGTGGGTTCAGTGGGGAGAGTTATAATCAGGAATGTTCCCTACAGATTGGAAAGTAGACTTGAACTAGGAAGGTACAGGATGTCACTGCTATTGCTTGTCGAAGCAGTGCCATTGTTTTTGGTGCACTGATGCAGATCCCATCGATGGTGCTAGAGAGTTGTTCCATTAGCTATTTTATTTCCTTTGTTTGGACTGTATGCCTGGATATTAGGAGAATTCACAGACAGAATATCAAAGAATATAAATTTTGCTTTTAAAGGAGCCACCTTTGAAATTATAAATTTAATGTCCATTGAATATAAAATGAAACCTATAATGACTAATACAATTCCTTGCAAGGATGATAGAAAGGACTTTCTGACTCAGATTACAAGATTTGAAAACCACAATGTTGGAGTTACACTTATTCTCTACATTTTCAACTCTTCCTATGTTTTCTTGGTTGTTCATTCTGAGTTGGTCTGGGAGACGGCTTCTCTCTCTGATTCTGTGTCCTTTGTGATTAATATTGGTCATCTTTGTAAAGACATATGAGGTGATAGATAATTCAAATATAGAGGAGTTACCCATGAACAGAATAAGCTCAAATAAACACAATTAAAGGCATGATTAAGCTTAACTAATCATGGTGAAAGTGCTAAATTGCCAAATAAGAAATTTAAGTAAGTATAGAGCTATAAATTTTAGGGAAAAAAGACACTAAACAAATAAAAGTTGGGGCATATCTGACAATGCACAGATAGAACAAAAAACCTACGAGTTTTAAAATGGAGAGCAAAAAACTACAGAATAAGTCATAGTTAAGTATACCAGCATGAGAGTTGAATACAGTAAAATAGTAATATTGAATTTAAATATAACATGGTGACCTTTTTATTATGTCTTAGATTTTACAATGAATAAGGACCATGAAAAACTTGCTATGGTTTGGATTTCATCCACACACCATTTGTATTAATTTCTTATCTTTCCATTCTAATTTTCTCAGAGACTACATTTTATAACTTTACAGTTACATACAAAAGGGTAATTAAAATTCAACTAATAAAAAAAAGGAAATTGGGGTGATTTGGTCTGAGTAAAAAGGACTGGGAAATGATTTGATTGCTCTTAATCAGATAATGGAAACTAGACTATTTCTATTTCCTCACATTAGAGGATAAGTGGCAGTCTCCATAAAGTGTTTACAAGAATTAAAAAAATAAGAATTAAAAAATACATCAGATGTATTTCCAGATGTTAGCCTGATTGAAGTTTATTACAAGTTTGGTGAATTGGGGTTTGTTAAATAGTTTCTTGACATACCTCTTATTCCTGTGATACTGTAGAGTTACATTTACTTAAACCTTTTAAAATATATTAAAACTGTTCAGTTTTTCAAGATACATTATTTTGGGTGAAGTTAGTTTTATGTTACTCTAAAATTAAGGTTACTAATATTGAGGTCAAACTCTATCACTTAAAAATATTCATGTATTTGAATATTAATATATTTGTTTTCAGAATAATTACTCTCATTAAATTTTATAAGACAGCTGAAGACTGCCCCAAGTCAACAGGTTTAGAAGACAAGTCTCAGAAATTAATTATTATGAAAGTAGCAGTTTTAATAATACAGGTTGTTCTGTTCACAAATGGCTTAAAAAATGATCTAAATAAGAAAATATCTATCTATCTATACCTATATCTATATTTATTTGGCAACATGGACATTGTACTTGAATATCTATATACATATATGGGTATATATATAAATTCAACTGTATGTGTGTAAATGTATACATTATATATATTTAAAGAGAGAAAGAAAATGGAACAATATAAAATTTATTCCTCCAATCAATAGTTTATGAAAATATGTACTTTAAAATCTATTTATATTCTTTCAAAGTCAGACCCAAGAGCATGGATATATACAGAGTTCAGAATAGGTAAAAATCCATTTTTAATAATAAATACACCCAAGATGACTGAATACTGCCCACTAAATTAGTGTGATAGTGGAGGGCAAAAGAGTGATATTTGGAGATACACTCCATTTAAAAAAATATCTGCTGTTTTCTTTTTATGTCAAGAGAAATAGACATCTTTCTACTTAAAAGATGATAGCATTCACATAATGTCAATTGTAATTCTATGGGGATTCCAGAATGGCATGTAATTATGTCAGTAGGAAAAAACTGTGTGGGTCTCACCATTTAGGCTTAAGCTTGGAGGTAACAGAACTGACAAGGTGAAAGCCAGTCATAGGAGATAATAGTGAGAAGTATCATTCTGTGTAAGCCAATCTCTAATGCTGATAGAGATAAACATGGAAAAAAGTTTATAATGTTACATACAAGTTAAATACAAACTAAAGTTATTAATTTTTATTAAGATTTTTGACTACCAGGTATTAGATTTAAAGTGGTGGGAAGCGATCTTTTGAGAAAATTCAAATATAAGAGTTTTATAAGTGGGAACACGGGCAAACCTTAGCTTTCAAGACATGTTAAACCCATAATTAAACTCCACAAGAAATCTGCAGCTTGGAAGAGGACTCTCACCAGCCCCTGACCATGCTGGGCTCATCTCAGACGTCCAGCCTCCAGACCTATGAGAAGTCAATTTCTGTTGTTTATAAGCCACACAGTTTATGATGTTTCACACAACAGTATGAAATAAGACACACTTTCATGCTGAGTGATCCATTTACTAAAGTTCAAAACTAAACACACCCAACCTACGGTGTTAAAACTCTAGATAGCAGTTGTCTTTGGATAAAAGGAGGAGTTCATTATAATTTAGGAGGTGGCCATGAATACAACTTCTCGTGAACTTGAACATAGTCTTCTTGTTTAACAGAATCTTGTGCAACTCCTGACATAAGCAGAGGTTAATGGATTAATTCCATAGCGTTAACTGAGCTATACAACTTTGATTCTGAAACATTCCGTGAGAGTCTAATACGCACAAAACATTGGACTGGGCTTCGATTTAGGACTTGACAGATGACAGACACTGACTCTCTCATGGATTATACACTTGGGTGGTGAGGTCAGGCAGCCACGCAGCAGTGAGACTTGGACACACGAGAAGGAATAGCAGTGGTCCCCCAATTTGGATATGGTATGGAGTTAAGCAAAAATTTTCTTTAGGGAGTAACATTTATCTGAAAACTTGAAAGACCGGTAGGGTTTTTTAAAAAATGGAAATGTGTTACAATACAATAACAACACAGGGGCCAGAAATGAGACTGCTTTTGGGTGGACTTGCTGAAGAGGTAAATGCTCCAGACACAGAAATATTCATGCTTTAAATTTTCTTTGCAACTGCATTCTCAGTTTCTTCTTAATAATATTTTGTATATTGAAAATATATAGTGTGCCTTTTATTTTCAGCTACTGTATTGATTAAATTGCAGGCTAAGCTAATGTAACAAAAAGACTCCAAACTGCAGTAGCTTAAAGAGGTAAAAATGTATTTATTTGATATATAATAATCTGGAGTTTGGTGGTGGTGTAAACCAAGAAAACAGGTCTGATTACAGAAAGTCTTTCAGAGACCTAGTTTCCCCATCTTACGGTTCTCAGCATATTGTCTTCATCTGTGTTTAACGTGGACTCAGCTGCTTGTCGACCTTACAGCCCAAGGGAAGAAAGAGAGAGGAAGATTGTGGCATGCAATTTTCATTCATCTGAGGAAATAATAAAGAGGTTTTAGGCATCACTTCCACTCATCTTTCATTGGTAATACCATGGTCATATGTCTACAACTAGCTGCAAGGGAGGCTGGAAGGTGTGGTCTCTAGTGGCATGGCCCTGTGCCCGGATAAAACTCTATTACTATAGAAGGGCTGAACTGAACGAACTTGGGGGAAATGAGCAGCCTATCACAACTACTTATTTCTCAGTCCCCTTTGTGATGGTGAGAAAATGTCACGAATCAAGCATGAGTTAAAGTGGGAGATCGTGAGAGTAATTTTGCTTTAAACAACTCTTCTACCATTTCAATGGATTGCATTTCCAGTGCATTTCTTTCCTTTCCCAGATCCATATTTCCATCTGACACCAGTTTACTTGTGCCTAAAAGACTTCCTTAAGCATTTCTTATAGTGTATGTAATCTGCTGGCAATGAATCCTTTTAACTTCTGTATGTCTGAAAATATCACTATTTTATTTTAGGGATATATTTTCACTGAGTTTAGAATTCTAGGTTGAAATTTCTTTCAGCATCTTAAAGATGTCGCTCTATTCTTTTCTTGTTAGTGTTTTTTCCAATAGGAAATCTATGTTATCATTATCTTTGTTTCTCAGTACATAATGTATCTTTTTCTTCTAGATGCTTTTAGATATCTTGGTTTTAAACAAATTGATTGTGACTCATCTTGCTGCAGTGTTTTTCTTTTTCTTTTTGCTAGGGGTTTGCTGAACTTCTTAGATCTTTCAGTACAGGTTAATTTTTTAAAAATATTTTTATTTATTTTAGAGAGAGGGTAAGAGAGGGAGAAATGGAGAGAGAAATATCAATGTGTGGTTGCCTTTCGTGGACCCCCTACTGGGGTCCTGCCCTGCAATCCAGGCATGTGTCCTGACTGGGAATTGAACCGGCGACCCTTTGGTTCACAGGCTGGCACTCAATCCACTGAGCCACAGCAGCCAGGTGTAGTACAGGATAATTTTTGTGCTGGATATTAATAAGATGAAGAAATTCCCATCTGATGGCTGTTTCTTTTATACGAAATAAAAGACCATTCATCTATGGAGAATGAGGTTGTAAGTGGTCTATCAGATGTTTGGAGCGATGAAAAATGTTTACTGTGAAAAATGTGGGGACTTTGCTGATGTTGATGACTATTAATGTATAGATTCACTAATCTCAAGATTTTGCTACGTTCTAAAGAGGATTTTACCTTTTCTGATACAGGCATCAAGTTGATAGTTATTTGGAAAAAAAGAAGAATCCAATTTTGCCAGTTGAATGATACACTATTAAGTTTGTGTTACGTACAGAAAGAAGTGAACAAAAGTGGTAGTTGAATGATGAGGACCAATTTGAAGGGATCTAAGAATCAAAGATTCTGAAGTGATGAAGGAATAGGTATAGATGCATAATTTAGAGGTCTAAAAGAGTAGGAATCTAGGGATAAAATACAAAATATTTTAATTTAGCATTTCAGAGTTGCTGCATTTCTGTACAATGGCATGATCCAGTGTGACCATGGAGCAGGCAATGCCAGTGTAGCGTGGACATGGGCTATCAAAGAAGTAAGAAGGCAGAGGATAGGATAGATTATCCACATAAAGGGTGAAACAACCACTGCATTAACTAGTGCATTGTGCTGGAAAGGAAGTCAGAGAAGCAGGGACCCAAACTTCGCTCACTGAGATGGAGTTCTAGGAGTTCTAGGAGTTGAGGAGTTGATCAGAAATGAAGGGGAGTAGACTGTGGTAGAAAGAGGAGCAGTGGCCTGAAAAGGAGCACAGGTTTTACATCATGGTAGAAAAGTAATGCAGGAAAACTGAGAAGATGACAGTACTGACTCCAAGCTGCTGAAGCCAAGTATGCAGGGCAGGGCTGGATGGGCGGACTCACTGAGAGGAGGTCATCAGCCAATGGATGGAAAATGAAGTCAAAAGGACCAACATCCTGTTTTACTGGTTAAAAGTTACTCTGGGTGGATCTGATCATAGCACAGTTGAAAGAAAAAAAAAAGAAGAAAATAATCACACTGAGAAAAGTACTACTGAAAAGAGAAGAATATGTCAGAAGAATATATGTCAGAGAAGAATTGTGTAGTAAGAGGACAAACATAATTTGGAAAATAATCACTGCAGTACTAGACAACAAATCATCAGGAAAATGTTTGACAAAATAAGATAGCTTCTACTGGATTAAAAAAAAGGGAAACTTTTCAAGGAATCTCCCAAAAGGCAATTAAAATACATACTGGAGTCAGTAGATTGGAAATCTAATTTAAAAAAATCATCTCAGCAATGTAAAATGCTACCAAGAGTTGTTGTTCGGTGCCTGTGGAAACCATTTTTTTCCTGAAATAGAAAAAAATGAACGCAAAACAAGTTAGTAAGTGGTGGAGAGGATATCATAGAACAGTCTGTGGAAAGAGCTCTTAGAGTTGGAAAAGTTTCTGTACTTAGTAGAAATGTTAGCACTTTCTGGGCTCATTTATTGTTTGGGAGTTCACCAAAGTTCATTTGCTTCCTGTCGGATCTCAAGGTCAACACTATTATCTTCAGTTAAATCCCACACAGTCTCACTGAACACTCAATAACAGTATTTGGGTTCACTTTAGCTACCATGGTGATATCAAGAAAGGTGGAAAAGTCTGAATCTGAAGTCTTTAAAAAGGTTTATTTGCTTTGCTGAATTGGTTACAGAATAGCATTGATTTCCAAACGGAGACTTAAGGTAACCTGAACACTGGAAACCAAACTCATAAGCATTGTTCTGTAAATATCAGAACGGCACCATCCTCCAAAAGAAACTCTTCAGAGGAGCACTGAAAGAATTAAATGAGGGAAAATGCTTTTTTAGTACTTAAAGCAGAGCCTAAAAAAATCTGTTGGAAGATTGCAGTCTATCAAGATGAGCTGGAAAATATTTATCGCTGAATAAATTCAAATGTTTTTGTGTAAAGGACCAGAAAATAGAACGTAGCATCAGACTCACATGACATCAGTGAATAAATGAAATGATCTAGAATACTTTTCACAGGCAGTTGTCATTTCTTATATGATTGTTTTAATTGCAAGTATGACTAGAGCCCAGTTTCCTGCCATTGTTTTCAACTATTCTATTCTACAGTTGCATTCCATGATTGAGAAGTAGCTATCTAATTTGTAGGAGGAATTCGGAGGGGTTTCAAAACCATCGTAATTCCCCTAAGAGACAGTTCTTTCTCAGTTAAGAATGTGGCAACGCACTAGATGGGAAGGGTGTAGGGTCCTTCCCTGCCATTTGCCGGACTATCAGATTTAATGTCAGCTGGCTGCCTTTTTCCTGAGATGTTCAGCTGCTTTCAAAACACAGTTATATAATCTCATTAATCTCAGAATCCCTGTGCGTATGGTACTGATATTCTTCTTTGAAAAGTGAAAGATTCTGAAACAGGGCAACCAAATGCCTGGTGATGAAGCAGCAAAGAAAAACCGCTTATACGACCTCAGACACTTGGCGTGGACGCTCTCAATGGACATAACTCAACTTGCTCTTCTTGTCGAATGAGCCCCCTGGTGCCATCGCCGGTCTGTTGGAAAGGTCTCTGGGAGTTGGGAGAAGCAGGCAATAACGAGAGATGTAGGTCAGCTCAGGACAGAAATGCTGCTTGCAGTTTCCTCTCTCTGTTTCTACGAAGCCCCCCTTTCTTCCTAATTTTTAGCTTGCTAGACTTGATAGATGAGAATTAAAGGTAAAACCGGACTTTAGAGACGGGCAGTGCAGATGGACAACCAGAACGTTATCCATTTTCAGGAAAAAGTGTTTTTTAGTTTTGTTTTAGAGGTAAAGCAAGTGAAGCCCTGTTCTTCTTGAACTGCATCTCACATGGGGGGCGGGAGGCAGATGAGCGGGAGTCTCAAAGAAGCCTGCTTAGGTGAATGACAACAGGAAAAATGAAACCAAATGAATGGAGTTTGATCTAAGTCTCTAAATAAAATGAGTGAAATCCCATTTAGAAAGCTTTTCCTATTTTTACTGGACTTCATTTTAATAAATAGCTACTATATAGTTCATGAAACATTTTGACTGGGATTATTTCAAGCACTTATTTATATTAACTCATGTAATCCACAGAAATCCTAAGAAGTAGCTATTATAGTTTCCACCCATTTTACAGTTAGGGAAACTGAGTGGAGTGAAATTCTGTGACTTGCCTGAGGTTGCATGTGGAGCTACTTAGGTAGCGTGGCCCTGGGGTTGACACTCATAATGGTGATGGCATTTTGCCACTCTAATACTGAAAGATTATTTCTTTATGTTTCTTTATATTACTATTAATACTGATTTCAATTCTGTAGAAGATACACCAGTAGACACTGCAATGCTTCTTCTGACAGCTCATGGGATTAAAATATAGGTTGTCAAAAACCAAAGGCATACTCCTTTGGATACCACCAGCGTGGTTAGACTCAACTCCTCCATACAAATGACAGAGAAGGGGAACTGAAAGCAATACCCTGGGGAGTGTTGGTGGGCTTCTGGGACCTAATGTGCAGTAGATAAATGACGGGGGGGCAGAGAGAGAGAGACAGAGAGAGACAGAGAGAGAGCGAGAGAGAGAGAGAGAGAGAGAGAGAGAGAGAGAGGGAGGGAGAGAGGGAGAGAGGGAGAGAATGAATAATAAATAAAGAGATCCTGCCATATACATTTGTTTGGCTATTCACACGACCAGAAAGTTTAAATCTTTCTTTTCTGCTTTATACATACTTTATCCATGCATTCAATACATTTTCTGAGACACTGTCTTTCATTCTGATGAAACAGGAGTTAAACAAAATAATAGGAAACTGCTTTCAGAACCAGGCTGACAGGCAGCGGCTGCCTAGACAGGGAGTGGGCGGAGAGGGCAGAGGAAGCTGCCTACTTAGCTGCTCTTGCTGAGATATTGAAATATGTCCCTCTGGACTGGTCCCCAATGGCCTTTTTGTTTATGGTTTATCAGGCCTCATTGGAGTTGCTTCCACCTTTGTTGGCTGTACTTTTTGGCCTCTTGTTTTTATTCTGGGATACGGTTTTCCAATTTATTTTTCCCTGCTTTTAGTTTTGTTGATATTCTTATGCTTTTTGGTCCTCAGAAATTTACCTATGTAACTATTTAAAAAAACCTGTATTTCAATTATTTCTAAGGGTTTGTGCCGAGGAAGGAGACCTTGGTGTGTGCCCATTGGCCATGTCAAAAGTGAAATTCTTACCACAATTGTTTAAAAGTATTTTTGAAAGCCCTGCTTTGAAATTGTGTTCAGACCTTGAAATACAAGATCTACCCGGGAAGTATCCAGCCATGCAATATGAAAAATAGAGACATTTATTGAAGAAGACACAAGATACAAGAAACACTGTACATAGGACAATGATGCTTCAGCCCCCTTCAAAGTAGGCATATTGGGACCTCACACAGTTCTCCCAATTGCCACAGTTGCCCTGTCGTATTTTCCTGAATCTCACTGATGGTCTGAAATCTCTTCCCTTTTAAAGGTGATTTTAGTTTTGGAACAGTCAGAAGTCAGTGGGCTCCAAATCTGGGCTATAGGGAGGCTGAGTCACCTGGGTGATTTGATGTTTTACCAAAAACTCTGCATGAGTTGTGATGTATGAGCAGACATGTTGCATGGTGAAGCTGCCCATCACCAGATGCCCGTTGCTGCAGTCTTCTGACCCATCTGAATAGTTTCCCTAGAGGAATGTGCAAGCTTCATGCAAAATCTGATGCAGAATTGTTGCTCTACTCGCTCAGTTAATTTGAATGCAACAGCCACACAGTACACATGTGCGCTCAATGGCATCTACTGCCCCCACTGACTAGTACAGTGAAGTCGACATTCCTCATGCATGCGCACTCCAGTCCTCTCTCCTTGGCTGCCAGGTTATAATGATGGCACACAGACCATTCTTATTATATTAACAGTAACTGGATTTTTTTCCAGACAGATCTCATATATTACTTGGGACTTATTAATAGTGAATATATATCTTTTACCCCCTGAACTGACCACAAGAAATTTGAAGTCAATTCTGGATAAAATGGGTGATTAAGTGGTATAAAGACATTTTTTGGCAAAAAAAAAAAAAGAAATTAACAAGTGGCATGGCCACAGAGTCATGAAATTGATTTTGTTTCTGAAGTCAGAGCAAATGTTCTGTATATCAGTCTTCAGTTATTTATTTGCTCATTTATGGTGTTTGTTCAAGAAATATCTATTCTGTGCTGAATATTTTATATGCATTCTTTAGGCATTCCCTACTCTTTGCTCCCTGATCATTTTGGAAACATATTAAAACTGAACATGCAATTCCAAACAATGTATCTTTATGTCTGAAAAGTGTTTACCAACCAATTCTGCCTCCCCAGAGCACTGCATACCAGGGTGGTTATTATATGTAATATTATCTCCAGATGATACACAGTGAGGCATCTGTATTAACTACATATTAACCAAAGGTATATTCACAAAGGTACAGTGAAACAATACTCTATAATTCAAAGACATTGGT